>JARQOC010000004.1:554305695-554316780 GCA_033576535.1 Allobates femoralis
TACAGGACAGCTTCAGGAGGACGGCAAATGACATCTTCACAGCACACGGTCATGCAGAGTGTAATCTCTCTTAACAACATCAACTAAAAGGTCATTGGACTATTTAATATGTAACAACCATTTAAATTGTTATTTAATAATAAAGTAGAGCAAGTTATTTTAATAAAATTTCAAATATACTTCATTACAAAATTCTGGTTGGTTACCATTCATAAACCTTCCACAAGTTGTCCCCACTACACTGTGTGTGAAGCAGACATATTTTCATTCTCAGTCAGATCTGTCTTCGGTGAATATAGGGCATGTAACCATGTATGGAAAAGGGGGTGTGGCCTACACTGCTGACTGCACATGGTGAGGAAACAATGTATCAGATTACAGGACAGAGCTACGCAGTGTCAGGATGTAAACTCTTCTTTACAAGCTTCTCTGATCTGTTATCTGGCTGCACACAGCTCAGTCACAATCTCTGTTAACCCTTTGTCTACTATCTCCTCACAGCTCAAAATCTCTGATCTTGCCCCTTCTGTGTTGTAACATTGCACTCCTCATTGTTCTCAGCTACTGGCCATGCCCGCACAACCCTTAAATGCAGTTTTTAAAGAGCACAAAAAAGTTGAGAAAATAAGTCATATGACCTATCATTAACAACCAGTGCAGTATTGTTTTTTTGTTTTTTTTTTCAATAAAATGACATTTACACTTTAAAGGCAGTGGGAGTGATCAGCCCATATCAACTGACACACATAGCTGCAGCCTGAAGAGCCACAGACAACTAATAACATGAACAGTGATTACTGCTACAGCCATTTACAGAGACTGCAAAGCACCCTACACATGACAGGTCATGAGCATGACGATGTCCTGAAACACCTGTAGAAGCGGGCAAACCGCGAAACAGGACCTGTCGTCTGTACCTTCATGCACCCCCTCCCCGCACCTCTTCAATAAAGAAAGCACCTACGAACACACGGTGAGTGCCGCCTATTTGTTTTCTATACTTGGACTGTAAATGCTTGACTGGCTGATGCAGGCGTAGCACCACCAGGTGGCTGGGGATAAGGCAGCGGTCTGTCTTTATGGAGGAATAAGAAAGACCAATAGCCCTGAAGGTGCCCGGTGCCCCTACCTTCCTATACAGATGTCCTGAAACAAATTCAGACAGAGCAGTGCAAATAATCACCAACATTGGCTTTTGTATGAAATATGAAACACATTTCAGTAAGCATATTCAATAGTTGATCACCTTGTGAATTCTCAATGTTGCACATACAGTAACTTGCTTTATGGACATCTATGGTTTGATGTTTTTGCCTGTGTGGATTGGATGGGTTGTTACTGACATCTGGTGAGAAATTCACATCAATAACACCTTTAAAAATAGAGTTTCTTTAGAAAATAAGTGATTTGTTCAGTATTTCAACCACTGTATGTGATACTAATTTTGCATAGTTTAGTTTCAAATGATCTCAACTGATCTTTGTGTTACTCAAAGGAACTGACCATGGTGCTGATTTTCACTACTCTAAAGGGTCCTGAAAGAGAATTCCTTCCCCTGGAATTTTCTTAATATACACAGCATACCTCCTCTAAGAGGCGCTGCTCCACTGAATTATAAGCAGTTTTTTGTTCTCTTTTGTGCCTCTTCATTTCTAATTTATTCCCTCTAGTGATTATGGAGCAAGTTTTCCCTTCAATCAACTTGATGTATACCATAAAGTTCCTGTGTTTTTTTGATTGTCAAAAAAAAAAAGCCCACAAAGAAGTATTGTGGCATACAGCCACTTGTTTAAGGGAAAATTTTCATCATTATTACTGGGACTCATAGGTTTATAACATAATTGTCCTGTAGTGTCTGTCATGCACTTCTGTCTTGATGTCCTCCTATCACGTGTGGGTGGCAGCCATGTTTGCACACCCAAGTGGCGTACTGGCCGCAGCAGCCACCCTCCAATGCCACCCCCCAAAAGTGATGCCAGGAACCGTCACATGCAAACGCTACACTTTCGCTGCTGCTGCTGACACTGATAACCTCCACCTGAATAAGTGCACGCTTGATCAGGCAGCTGCTATCTTTAGCCACCAGGCTGTCTAAAGATGGTGGCCTAAGTAAGTGGGAATGCACACTTACTCACACGGCTGCCATCATTGGACACATGAGTATGCAAAGATGGTCACGATGTGACCCGGTATGCATACACACTTACTTATGATGCCGCCATCTTTATACACCAAAGAAGTAGAGAGACAGCACACAGCAGGGAGAGAGAGCACACTGGGGAGAAACTGTACAAGTGGAGAGACAACACATGGGAAGAGAAGGCACATAGGAGGAGAAACAGCCTGCTGGGGGGGAGAGAGTGCACAGGGGGGCATAGGTAGTGTACAATGGAGAGAGAGAGCACATAGGAAGGACACAGCACAAGGAGGAAAGAGCACACAGGGGGAAGAGAATGCACAGAGGAAGAGACACCCCACAGGGGAGAAAGACAGCCCACAGGGGCTAAGGATAATGCATGGGGAGAGAGAGACAGCACACAGCAGGGAGAGTGCATGGGGAAGATAGTGTGCACAGGGATAATGATTGCACAAGGGGAGAGACAGCATAAGAGGAGAGAGAGCACACAGGAAGAAGAGACTGCACTTTGTAGAGACATCAGAAGGGGAGAGAGGGCACACAGAGGGAAAAGAGAGCGCACAAGGGTGAGAGACAGCCCACAGGGGGTAAGGGAGAGACAGCACAAGGGAAGAGAATTCACACAGGCAAAAGAGAGCCCACAGGGGGAGAAAGAGTGCACAGTGAGAGAAAGACAGCACACAGGGGGAGAGAGACAGCTCACAGGGGGAGAGAGAAAGCACACAAGAAGGCAACTCAAAGGAGAGAGCACACAGGGGGGAGAGACAGCACACAGGGGGGAGAACGAGTGCACAGGGGGAGAGAGACGGCACACAGGAAGGTAACGCAAAGGAGAGAGCACACAGGGGTAGAAGAGCGCACAGGGGTGGGGAGAGCACAGTGGAAAGGGAGACTGCGCACAGGGGGAGACAGCTCAAAGGAGAGAACACAGAGGGGAGAAGACAGCACAGGGAGGAGAGATGGCCACTGACCCCATTACCACATAACCCGTCCCCATCGTGACATCACCTTCCTCCCAATGTGATAGCATCAGGCGTTCATCTGGTAATTTTATAATGACAAGACATAGAAGAACAACTGCTTCAGCATCAGTGGAGCCGTGGCACTTTGACAATGTAATTACCTTAAATGAAAACATCCAGTAAAATGTCTTCTTTAAACACAAAGTTTTGTTTGCTTTTTTGCAGCATTTTTGGCGTGTAATACTATGCAGTTATTAGACTTTTTCCACAGGTTTTTTTTATGCATTTGTGAACAACACCAAACAGCCAAAAATACAGCAAATTTTGAAAACTTCACATTTGATTTTCAACTATTGACTTATAGTCATCACGATACAGAAGCAATAACATGACGGGGAAACTGCAAGAATCATCACTTTTACACAAATATTTGTGTGCAGCCATCAACCATCCTGACAGAATGTAGAACTTCGAGAAAAGGTATCTCAAGTGATTACGCCTCAACCTCTCCTGTGTGGACGCAGACCTCCCGAGGTTAATAGCTTTCAGAATTGGTTCACCTTTTTCTTGCCACTTCCAAAACTACAAACAGACTGGTCATGACTTCCCTTTGGATGTTATACTCCTGAAAGGTCTTAAACATGCAATCAATAGGAACACAAATGCACCACTTTATGTGTTATGTTTGGCTGTAATATGTCTTGATGCATTGATTTGGAACTCATCAGCCCATGTCAATGTAAGTGTACAGTGCATGATTTTCAGTGTCCTACTTCATCATATCACTAAAGGAAGCAAACAATTGCAACGCAAGTCACTTCCCAGCAATCAGAGCAGTGTATCATCTCCTTATAATGAGCGGTTCAAGATTTTAATTGTCTTACTCCAGATGGAGACCATGGGCAAGTACATATAATACACAGATGAATGACCGGAGAAAATAACTCAATGGACCTTGATGACCGTTATATCACATACACTAATGAAGATATACATAAATAAAACTAATATCAGTGTTAAAAAATAAAATACATAATATAATAAACTGTATTTGAAAGAGGAAAGTTTCTTAATCAATTTAAGATGAGGCAATTTTTGTTTATTCGTTTTCATTTTTTGTTTTTTTTCTCCCATTATTCAAAGTCATAACTTTTTTAATATTAAAGGGATCCTGTCACCTCCAGAACGCCTCCTAAGCTACCAAAACATGTCCCTGCAGCATATTATCACTAATCTCACACTCCTTTTGTCTCTTAAAAGCATCATGCGAAAGTGCATAAAAACGTTTTAATACTCCCTCATTAGTGATTATAATTAGCAGGGGCCATATTCTTTAGTCCCTTAGGGTGTGTGATTTTGCAGGCTCCAGGATCCACCCTCTCTCTGTCTGTATGCTCTGCTTGTGCAGGCTTTCCCTCCCCCCTCTCTATCACTCACAGAATGCAAATCATTAGTCCTGCCTTCAGCTCCACATCATTGCAGAAGCTGCACAGAGAGGGCTGGATCATTCAGACTGCAAAACAACCCGCCTTAGGGGCTAAAGAATATAGCCCCTGCTAATTATAATCACTAATGAGTGAGTATTAAAACGTTTTTATCCATTTTCACCGGATGCTTTTAGGAGACAAAAGGAGTGTGAGATTAGTGATAATATGCTGCAGGGACATGTTTTGATAATTTAAGAGGCGTTTTGGAGGTGACAGGATCCCTTTAATGATTTATTTATTAATATGAATCATTAATATAGCTATGTAAGGGCTTGTTTTTTGCAGGATGAATTGTCCATTTGAATGACGCCATCCATTAGATCATATGATGTAATGGTAAACCTGAAAAAAATTACAAGTGTGGCAAAGTAGCAAAAATGTGAAATTCAGCAATATTTTTTAGGGCTTTGTGCTTATAGGATTTTTTATCGTAAACCTGATCTGACAGTATTACCACAAAAAGTATATAAAAGATCAGCACCACACAGTATAATGGGGTGATTATGAAAATATACAGCACTGGATTAAACAATTCAGTTGAGCTAATAAAGGGTAATGTGTGGTGCTCGCTGAGGTGATAGTAATGTTCATGAAAAAGAAAAGAAAGTGGTACCCACCGTATTTTGTCTAAAACACAGTCTTTTATTTCAAGTTGATTAAAAATATGCAGTTGCAAAAATATGCGTCAGCAAGATATTCTAGATGACAGCTGTTTTGTGCACGAAACAGCTGTTGTCCGAAATATATTGTTGACAAATCTTACCGCAACTGCCATATCTTTATATATATACTGATCTGACAGTATGGTTCTTCAGGTCAGCAAGACTCTGACATACCAAACTTTATTTCCTACGTGGTGAAAAAAAAAAAAAAATTCAGATATTTTTAAAAAATATTGTTTATGTTGCGACTTTTCGACAGTCTAACATTTTATATTTAATCTGGAGCTGTCTGAGTATTTGTTTTTTGCTCTCCAAGCTGATGTTTGTCTTGATTTTATTTTTGGGTATATATGTTTGATGTTTTTGTTGCCTGTCTTTAACCCCTTTTTGACCTTTGACGTAATAGTATGTCATGGGTTGGGTCCCGGTGTTTGATGTGAGCTCCGGAGCAGCACTCACATGCTATGACCCGCCCAGGGGTCTATGGGGACTCGGTACCCGAGCGTTGAGATGGGGGTGCTGACTCAGCGGCTGGTGCCTGGGCCCGTAGCTCTGGGGGTCAGCTGAATAAAGGGTAAAATAATAAAGTCTTGTGACGTGACCTGTGGATTCTGGTAAAAGCACCAGTGCTGCTTCAGACCTCCAGGGATGATGGATGGGCAGCTTGGGTGGTACAGCTCCTCACAGGTGGAGCTGGGTCCACGGGGCAGTGATGAGGTGATGGGGATTTGCACAGGAAGGTGATTAGGCAGCCAGGCTGCTGCAACAGTCTCTAGGCCGGATGGTTCAGGGATGGACAAACTGACACACACACGGTGGATCGTTTTTTTTTTAATTATTTCATGAATTTCATTAAATGATTAAAACAACAATATGTGGGGCTTCGCCCTATTTTTGTGTCCAGCCAGGTACAACTAGGCAGCTGGGGGCTGGAATCCACAGCGCAGGGTGAACCAAGCTTTCTGGTTCCCCCCTGCTGCGAATTGAAGTCCGCAGCCACCCCAGAGAATGGTGCCTTCATAGAAGCGCCATTTTCTGGCGCTGTACCCGACTCATCCAGGGTCCTGGTGCGGTGGCTCACTGGGTAATAAAGGGGTTAGGGCCAGCGTTGTATTATCAGCTGGCCCTAAGCCCGAAATTCATGGGGTCATGCCAATATTAGACATGACCGTCATGAATTTCTAGTAAAGTATTAAAAAAAACACAACCCAGAGAAAAAATATTTTATTAGAAGTAAAACAAAAAAACACTTAGAGGCTCCATCTTTATTAAAGAATTCCTCCCTCTGATGTAGTCCAGGGTCGAGGGTCCCGCGACATCCAATCCGGATCCAATATCATCTAATTGGTTTGCTGGCCAGCAAACCGATCAGATGATCAATGTCAGGTTCAAGGACCTGAATCAGCTGTCAGAACAGCTGCAGTTTAAATCTCCCGCGCTGACACCAACAGCTGATGTCAGCGCGGGAGATTTAAACACAGCTGCTCTGACAGCTGTTTAAACCTTCTGCGCCGACATCAGCTGTTTGGTGTCGGCGCGGGAAATTTAAACAGCTGTCTGATCAGATGTATTTTATGCTCCTGCGCCGACACCACCGGCGGTGAGTGGCTGCTGCTCCTTCAGCCCCCTTGTGACATCCGATCAAACCCTGTCGCCCATGCCTGCCGCCTGTGCAACGGAGGACAGGGGGTGATCGGATGTCACCAGGGGGCTACGGGAGCGGCAGCTGCTCAAAGCCGGCGGTGTCACGCAGGAGCTTTTAACACCGCTGCTCTGACAGCTGTTTAAATTTCCCACACCGACACCGAAAAGCTGATGTCAGCACGGGAAATTTAAAATGCTGTCAGAGCAGCTGTGCGCCACTGGCTCAAGCTCAGCGCGGACAGGTCTGATATAGACCTGACCGCGCTGTGCCGGTAGCCAACCACTGTAATGCCACAACCAACATGGCTAATCCCTGCAAGTGAGCTGGCTCTGTAAAGAGTGCCAACATGCAGGGACGGGGACCCGAGCATGAGCCCGAGCATCTCGCCGATACTCAGCGAGCTCCGAGCATCCCGAGCACTGAGATGCTCGGGCGAGTATCGAGTACCGGTGAGCATGCTCGCTCATCACTATCCACTAATTGTCATAGCTGCAGAACATTATGCTGAAACCACAAAACAATTCAAAATTATGTTAGCTCACTCTCTGATGTTTCTTCAGTGTGAGACTTGGGGCCATATGTGTTTTTCCCATTTGAAAACCACAAATCAAAATGTTCAAATTCATGGGAAATCACAAATTTAAGTAAATTTAGGGTATGTGCACATCAGACGTTTGTGCATCTCTGCAGACCGACCGGGAACCGGTGGACACTGGCAGAAACTGAGTTTTCTGTGCTCAGCAGTGTCCCTCGTTTTTTGCTCGTTTTTTGCTCGGTTTTGTCGGCGGTTTTTCTGAGCGGTTTTAAAACTTTTTAAAAGTTTTTTGTGCACTTGATCAGCTGGAACCGCTGGAAAAACTGAGGAAAGAAGTCACTTGCTCTATATTTGGAAACCGGTGGAAAAACCCAGATTTCACTGAAAACGACCAGAAGAAAAACGTTGTAATGTACACAGCGTTTTCTAAACTCCATTGACTAGCATGTTAATCCAACCGGAGGGTAGGATTAACATAAATTAACATAAAACTGAGCGGAAAACGCCGACGGAAAACGTCCAAAAGCAGCCCACAAAACGACTGATGTGCACATACCCTAAATGTGAACTTAATCCTCCATGGAATGATCTGCTCATCTTTTTGCTATTGCATCGGGAGAGCGGTGACATCATGATGAGGGCGGGTTCTGTGGCACTGGGGGCGGCTGTATCCCCTCTGTGTCTCTTTACCCCCACCATGCTCTCTCCCAATGTATGTAAATAAATGTGTTTTTACTTAAAAACCTGTTTCTGTGTTTGTTTACTAATAAAGTGTTTCAAAATGTGTAATGCTTTGCTGTATTTTCTATTGCTAGCACAGGTAAACCAAGCAGCTACTTGCTGCCCACTGCCGTTGCCTGGTGTTATGTTTGCTGGCAATGAAAAATACAGTCCTGCATTTTCTGTTGCCAGCCAATGGAACCCAGACAGCAAGGGGCAGGAATTCTCAGCGTGGTAAGGCCCAAGCGTTCTGGGCCCCCCACGCTGAAAATTGCAGCCAGTAGCCACCCCAAAATGGGAGCCTCCATGAGAGGCGTCAAAACTGGCGGTTACCCCACTCTTCCAGCTGCCGTGTAGCAGTGGCAGACTGGGTATTAAAGGGGTTGATGTCAGATATTTTTGCCAGCTGATATCAAGTCGTATTGATAATGTCAGTATGACACTCGGCCATTATCAATACTTTTAGTAAAGAGGGTAAAAAAACACACACACACACAGAAATATTTTATTACATATGTGTATGTGTGCATTTATGAATGTATGTATGTTCATATGTGTGTGTATGTATATTACTGTGTGCATATATGCCCATGTATGCATGTATGTGTGTGTAAGTATGTATATGTTTGTGCATGTGTGTATGTGCATGTATGTGTATGCATATGTGTATGTGTATGTAGGTGTGTGACTATATGTGTGTATGCATATGTGTGCATGTATGTGTTCATGTGTATGCATGTATGTGGGTGTGTGTGAATGCACATGTGTGTATGTGCATGTATATGCACAGGTATGTGTATGTATGCATTGTGTGTGCATGTGTGTATTTGTATATGTATGTCTGTGTATGTACGTGGTGTGTGTGTGTGTGTGTGTGTGTGTAGCGACACGCTGCACCCACCGGCACCCAGCCATACCCGGCAGGAAAGTCCATGGCTTGTGGCCTGTGAGGAATGAGATGGGGTGCAGCGCCCTCTGTAGCTGCCAGAGGGCAAAGGCCACAAGCTACGGACTATCCTGCTGGTTGTGGCTGGGTACTGCAGGTGATGTCCAGCAGGGGTTGTCCGGTGGGGTTGTCTGACGGTGGGATCCAGTAGGTGTGCGGAGAGGGGTGGCCTGCAGGGGTGTCCGACAGGTGTGCGGCAGGGAGGTCTAGCAAGGGGGTCCGTCAGGTGTCCTGCTGGTGGTACCATGCAAGGGTCTGATACCACCAGTGAGTGCCATATTGGAATACCCATCACCTGGGTGTTCCAATATAGCTTCCGGTATTCCTCCAGTTGGCGCAGCGGATTGTGAGATTCGGCCTTGTACAAATGGTGGTGGATGCCGGACAATTTAAGGTAAGTGTATACAGGGTGGATCATTTATAGAGTGGGCCATTTATATGGATACACCTAAATAAAATGGGAACGGTTGGTGAAATCAACTTCCTGTTTGTGGCACATTAGTATATGGGAGGGGGAAAACTTTTCCAGATGGGTGGTGACCATGGTGGCCATTTTGAAGTCGGTCATTTTGGATCCAATTTTATTTAGGTGACTCCATATAAATGGCCCACCCTGTATAAGATGGTCAAAAAAAATTTTTTCCCAAGGTATTTTATATACAATAATTATTTTCTCTTTCCAATGTTTTGTTGTAATGATAGAAACAATAGAATCATTCATGTAGGAGATCAGTAGACTGATGTTTATATGCCATTTTCATGGCCCATGACGTGAGATTTATACAGTATTAGTCGAAGTCCCCGACATTGCCCAGGATATTAACTAACTGTCCTTAGCTATAAGAAGGTAGAATAGGTTAATAAAGTCTTGCTTCTCTCTGCTGGGATACACAGATTGCAAGTGTAATACAGTGGCCATGTGTGGGCTCCTGCTTTAAAACAGGGGCAATGATTGGACTCCTGGTGTAAAAAAGGGCCTATGTGTAGGTGGAGTCTGTAAAACAGGGGCTATCTGTCGGCACAGGCTTTAATACTGGGGTTATGTGGGGCACATTCTCTAATATAGGGATATGTAAGGTACAAGCCGTAAGTGTAATACAAAGGCTATGTATGAGCTTCTGATGTAATATAGGGGCTCTGACGACAGCTTTTCTCAATGCATGTCAGGGGTTAATGCTGTTAATTTGGCCAGACTTATTAGTCTTTTGGTTGTTATCTCATGTTTGGTAAGTCATTATTTATTGCCCGACTATGTGGATCCTTCATTGTTCTGAGGTTGTGCATTGGTAATTTAATTGTCTCACCCCTCACCCTCTCTGACTACATCACTCAAAGGAGAATTAAGAATTCAGCTTGAAATCCAGCCAATAAGAGAACAGCCTTATTCCACCAATCGTGGAAGAACACAATATAGCCTGAGGTGTAGGCTTTGGAAATAAAAAGGACTTTTTTCAGTCACCAGAAGTTAGTCTTATGCTTTGTGGCCTCAGTCTAGGGACTTCAGCCCCAACTAGAGGATCACATTATATCTTCATATGCTACATGACTTCCACGTAGGGTCTCCGATTCCGATTGGAAGACCATAATCCCAGCCTAGGAATCTTGGTTCCAGCTGCCAGGATGGCATCATCTAGGATAGCATATAAAGGAAAAGGACTTGTGACTGCACTCCCGCTCCAAATAATCCATGAATCCAAAAGTGTTAGAATTCATACGGTGGTTTAATTCTACACATTTCAGAATTTAAAACCCTTTCATCAGGAATACCACACAATAGGATGTACCAATTGTGTGGTATTCCTGATGTAGGGGTTTTAAACCCTGAAACATGTAAAATTAAACTATCATATGAATTCTAACAATTTTGAATTAATGGATTATTTGGAGCAGGAGCACGGTCACAAGTCATTTTCCTTTGTATACTATCCTGGATTATAGCACATGGGAGGACTACTGCACACCGTATGTAGCTTTACATTTAAGTTGTCACA
>JARQOC010000004.1:554316880-554383551 GCA_033576535.1 Allobates femoralis
TTGCGGCAAGCCCCATGCAATGTCTGTGGGGCTTGCGGCAGGTGCGGCAAGTGTGGTACAGTTGCGGTTTCGGCACTTGCGGCAGATGCGGCCGCGAGAAAACCGCGGCTGACCGCGGCTTTTTTGCGGCCGCATCTGCTGCAAGTGCCGAAACCACAACTGTACCAAACTTGCTGCACCTGCCGCAAGCCCCACAGACATTGCATGGGGCTTCCCGCAAGTGCGGCTGTTATGCGGTAATCGCGGCAGTTGCAATTTTTTCACCGCTACTGCCACGATCAGCGATTACCGCTGATGTGAAAGGGGCCTTAGTTGCTCCAGAATAAGAGGTAATTAGTGGTTTAGGAGGGCGCTACAAAAGGATGGAGGAACACATAGTTTTTAGTATATCTTACTTTGTTTATTCAAGCATATCACAGCATGTTTCAGCAGGTACCCCGCCTTCATCAGGTGCTGGGAAATCCGCAGCATTGTGGGATTTTTAAAGGGCCACAGTAATGACATCAAACATTCATCTTAACCCCTTATTATCCTAGCCTCCTTACAATATTGAACTCACTAAGAATAGAGAGCACTCCAATTTAGATAGATGTAAGGGTAAAATTACAAGTTAAGATATACATAAAATTGATCATTAATCTTTATTTTATAAAAAGTGTTTAAAAAAAATTCTGAATAAAATATGGACCTAAAAATAGTGATGAATATTAATATATATTTAAAAAATTCTAATTAATAATATATAAAAAATGTAAAATAATGGGAGGGACAATTCATCTAAATTTCGAGGGATATTCCATATGTCAAAATTGCTAATAATAGTAAGCTGTGTTCCAAATCGAGTATTCTCCCATTCCTTTAACATTCATAAAAAATGCTAAAAAAACAGTTCTATAGGCTAAACAGACTAAAAAGACAAATCCTCTAAATTTCGAAGGATATTTCATATAGCAAAGTTAATAGTAAAATGTCATTAATGGTGATAGTCAGTGTCTAAAAATACTAAAAAGACAATTCTATAATGGCTAAACAGGCTAAAAAGACAATTCCTCTAAATTTTGAAGGATATTTCATATAGCAAAATTAATGATAAAATATTGTTAATGGTAATAGACAGTGTCAAAAAATACTAAAAAGATTGTTCTATGAGGGCTAAACAGGCTAAAAAGACAATTCCTGTGAATTTCGAGGGCTATTTCATATAGCAAAATTAATGGTGAAATATCTTGGAATCTGAGAGTCCTCAGTGGTTGATACCTTTTAATGGCTAACTGAAAAGATGGTAAGCATAGCAAGCTTTCGGGACACTGTGGTCCCTTCGTCAGGCAAATAATGACACAGATTCTGAAGACACATACATATATACATAAGCAAATGATAAAAAAAGGAAAACAGTGTTATATGTTCTGGTGGATATGACAGGTGACGCAAAGCAGAGTCAGGTTATGGAGGGGTGGAGAAGCAGGGACAGAGAAACCAGATTTCTAAGATAAGCGAAAAAAATTGTATTAGATATATGGTTAGCAACCCTTGGAGACCTGAAAATACTTAAATGAGTTGTGGAGAGCTGAGTTCTAAGTGAGACAGTTCATAGAAGTTTTAGATAGAATATATTAACTACCAACTTTTTTATAAAAATAAAAGAATCTTTATTGAAACTCTAAAACGGTCGTAAACCGATTCACAAATACAGACAAACATCAGATCTTAAAAATTTGCTTCTCCAGTACAAAACAACCATATGATTGACATGTAATTCACTATCCCTCAGTAACTGGACCCCACCTTACAATGGAGGTTTTTTACACCTTACTTTTTTTGGGTGCCCCCATGCAGCGTCGGCTTTCCCTAGGAGTTACCCTCCCTTTAGAAAGTGGGTCTACAGTTTTGGAAAAAGTGATGCAGTCTTTTCCAATGACAGGACTTAACTTTAGGAAATGTAGTCCTCCAATAAGTAGAATTCCAGACTGTCTGACCTTTTACGCCCTTCCTAAGATCCACAAGAGTCTAAACCCTTTAAAAGGTAGAGCTATTGTGGCCGGTATTAATTCTATTACTCAAAATGCTGGTATATATCTAGACAAAATCATGAGTCCCTTTCTGATGGCCTTACCTTCGTACATAAGGGATACTAACGACCTAATAGCAAAATTAGACAGGTTGTCAGTGGATGACACCATTCTTTTTGCATCTATAGACGTTGAGTCTTTGTACAGTTCTATACATCATGAATTGGGTTTGAATGCAGTTAAGGATTTCTTTAGAGCAAGAGGAAATCATTTGGAACTTCATAATCTCTTTGTTCTTGAGTTACTAAAATTTCATTCTGACGCATAACTATTTCCTTTTTTCAGGGACATGCTACCAACAGCTCAGGGGCACTGCGATGGGGAGTTCAGCAGCCCCGTCGAATGCAAATCTGCTACTGGGCTGGTGGGAGGATGTATGTGTGTTCACTGAGTCGTCGCATGCCTGGACCCAGAACATTTTATTCTGGGGACGATATGTGGATGATGTGATGATACAATGGTCAGGGACGATTGATTCTTTCCGTGAATTTGTTAAACATCTGAATGAAAATACGTTGGGCTCATTCTTTACCTCTGAAATTCATAGAGGATAAAAAGTCACCTTCAAGCTTGGCCATGAAAAGGTTTGCATATCGTGGTGCCATGTTGCTTCCATTTACTGTGCCAGTCTCCTGTTAATATACATTGTATATTTACTGTTATATATTATATATTATATATATTGTTGTATACAGGAGACTGGCACAGCAATGGGAAGCAAAATGGCACCACAATATGCAAACCTTTTTATGGCCAAGCTTGAAGGTGACTTTTTATCCTCTTGCCCTATCAGGCCTCTGGCCTACTACTGTTATATTGATGACATTTTGATCATCTGGACGGAGTCGGAGCAACAGCTGAAGATGTTCCATGAACACTTTAATCAATTTCACCCCACCATTAACTTAACACTCAACTACTCCTGCACTGAAATCAGCTTTCTAGTCACCATCATTAAGCTACAGAATAATGAAATAGAGACATCCTTGTACAGGAAACCAATTGATCGTCCAACATATCTCCGATGAGACAGTTTTCATCCAAAGCACATAAAAAAAATCTCTATTGTGTACAGCCAGGCCATCAGATACAACCGGATATGTTCCAATCCTACGGACAGAGATAATCACCTTGAGGACCTCAGAAAGAACTTTTTGAACCAGGGCTACCATCCAAGAACAATCGAGAACCAGATTACAAGAGCCACCAAAATATCAAGGAATCATCTCCTACATTACAAAACTAAAGAAGAAAACAACAGAGTTCCTCTTGTAGTCACCTACAATCCAAGTCTGGAGGTGTTACAAAGAGCTGCACGGAAACTGCAACCACTCCTACAAAAGATGCCTGCCTAAAATCAATATGTCCGGATCCCCCCACTCTTGTGTTTTAGACAACCTCCGAATCTAAAAAACATCATTTTCAGAAGCTCCCTGTCCTCTCCAGCAACAACTGGAACCTTTCCCTGCAACCAGAACAGGTGCAAAACCTGTCCATCTATAATGACAACAGACAAGATAAGGATTCCTGGGACAGATCAGGACTACAAGATCCCAGGTAACTTCAGCTGCACCACAAGCAATGTGGTGTATTTAATTATATGTACCAAATGCCCAATAGGTGGCATGTACGTAGGTGAGACCGGATTACAATTCAGAACAAGAATGAATTCTCATCGCCACTCAATAAAAGAAAAGCGTATGGACCTACCTGTAGCGAACCATTTTTGCTCTGACCACAACACTGAATCCGATATGAGGCTGCTCATTTTAAAAAGTAACTTCAAATCTCAGAGAGAGAAGAATTTGGGAATACAAATTGATAACAACCTTTGACACATTCAAAACAGGACTAAATGCTTCACATGGATTCATGGGATTTTATGTAAAATGAACGGACATTTGGGGATAGCAGATTCATGCATTTTTAGATAAAATGAAAGTGCATTTGGAGACATCTTGCAAAAAGCCCAAATTATAGGACTATGAACTCTTGACATGAACTGAACTGAACTCGTGAACTGTCTCACTTAGAACTCTGCTCTCCACAACTTAACTATACACTGATCTCCTGTACCCTATCAGGCTGTGTAGACCCCCACTCTTATATGTGTGGCTTAAAAACACCATAGTGGGGACATCTTCTAGATGTTTTCTGAATGGTTTTCTTCCAGATTTCATTAATAAAGTATATTTGAAAGTTTATTTATGTTTAAATGTTTTATTATTAAATAAAAATTGAAACTGCGGATACACATTAAGCACCTAGCATAAGCAGTGAATTTATGAAAACAGAATAGCCGTAATGCAATTTTATTTGCAGATGACTGTTTTTATGATCTATTCTAACACAAGGGCGTAGGTGTAACCATAGCAGTCTGAACTGTGCAGGCTGATGAAGCTCACTCATTTGCAGGCCTACGTATGAGCTAAACGTTATGTATAAGATAGGTCTGCATTGCTATATTTTAGTTTACTGTTGGGTCCTATAAATGATAATAAGGATCTGTATTTTTTTAAGAGATCTTTCATGGCTCCTGACATCTTCGTTATAATATACACTTGCATCTATTATATAATTGCCGTAGCGACTTCCGTCGGAGCGGCGCAACTTCCGGTGGCTTTGTTAGCGAGCGAGCTGCTTCTCCTGGACTCTCCCCGTGGCCGCTACGCGGCCACGGCGACTCACGAAGCAATGCCCGCAAAGCGGGCATTGCGAGTCGTTGCAGTCTTGCGAAGCAATGCCCGCGAAGCTAACAAAGCCAGGGCTGGCTACGAGCATGGCGCTGTAGTGTACACCGCTATGGTATACTACAGTCCCATGGCCATACGCTTTACACCTGACAGGCGTATGGCCATGGGACTGTAGTATACCATAGCGGTGTACACTACAGCCCCATGCTCTTAGCCACCCCCTCAGTGCGCCGCCCCTACCCCTAAGTCGCCACCCGCTAAGCCCCGACCACCTAACCCCCGACCCGCAGCATCCTAACCCCCCGCCGATACCCCCTAAGCCCCGCCGCCCGGCGCTGTAGTGTACACCGCTATGGTATACTACAGTCCCATGGCCATACGCTTTACACCTGACAGGCGTATGGCCATGGGACTGTAGTATACCATAGCGGTCTACCCCCTAAGCCACCGCCGCCCTCAGTGCACCGCCCCTACCCCTAGGTCGCCACCCGCTAAGCCCCGACCACCTGCGCCAACCCTACCCCTAAGTCGCCACCCGCTAAGCCCCGACCACCTAACCCCCGACCCGCAGCATCCTAACCCCCCGCCGATACTCCCTAAGCCCCACCGTCTACCCCCTAAGCCACCGCCGCCCTCAGTGCGCCGCCCCTACCCCTAAGTCGCCACCCGCTAAGCCCCGAACACCTGCGCCGCCCCTACCCCTAAGTCGCCACCCGCTAAGCCCCGACCACCTAACCCCCGACCCGCAGCATCCTAACCCTTCGCCGATACCCCCTAAGCCCCTATCCCCTAAGCCGCGACCACCTAACCCCCCACCCGCAGCATCCTAAGCCCCCGCCGATACCCCCTAAGCCCCTATCCCCTAAGCCGCGACCACCTAACCCCCGACCCGCAGCATCCTAAGCCCCCGCCGTTTACCCCCTAAGCCACCGCCGCCCCGCAGCAGCCCCGACCACCTAACCCCCGACCCGCAGCATCCTAAGCCCCCGCCGATACCCCCTAAGCCCCTATCCCCTAAGCCGCGACCACCTAACCCCCGACCCGCAGCATCCTAAGCCCCCGCCGTTTACCCCCTAAGCCACCGCTGCCCCTAAGGCCCTACCCCCTAAGCCCCGCAGCAGCCCCTAAGCCCCTACCCCCCGTAGCATCCTAGGCCCCCGCCGATACCCCCTAAGCCCCGCCGCCTATCCCCTAAGCCCCCGCCGTCCCCTAACCTAACGCCGCTGTCACCTAAGGCCCTACACCCGAAGCCCCCGCTGTCCCCTAACCTAACGCCCCCGTCGATCACTTACATCCCTTCAAGTCATCTGATCGTCCGTCCGTCCGATCCTCAACTCCTCCGTCCGGCCAGGCGTCCTCTTCCTCCGGCCCCGGGGGTCTTCTCTCTTATTTTCGCCATCTTCGCCTCTTCGTCCGGCCCCGGGGATCTTCCACCTCCGACGTCCTCTTCCTTCTCATTAAGGTAGAATGGAAGAAAAATCCCCCATTCTACCTCAATGAGATCTCAGGCCCTCTTCTGATTGGTCGAGGTATACTGCCCTCAGCCAATCAGAAGAGCCCCTCAAAACTGAGACGCAGTTCTCATTCAGGTCCGCCTTTTTTTTTACCCATTGACATACATTACCGGTGTGTCGGCGATTTTATGGCCGACCACCTGGTTCTATTTGTCGGCCCTAAAATCGCAGACATACCGCTAATGCATCTCTATGGGCAGTCAGCCCGATTTCGGATTGAACGCCGACCAATCAGAATTCGAGCTGACTGCCCATAGACATGCATTAGCGGTGTGTCCGCGATTTTAGGGCCGACAAATAGAACCAGGTGGCCGGCCATAAAATCGCCGACACACCGCTAATGTATGTCAATGGGGAAAAAAAAAGGCGGACCTGAATGAGAACTGCGTCTCACTCTCAGTTAAAAAAATAAATAAATTAAATAATAAAAATAATAATTTAAAAATAATTAAAAAATAATAAAAAAATAAATAAAAAATATTAAATAATTAAATAAAAATAATAATAAAAAAAAACAAAAATGCGGACCTCAATGAGAACTGTGTCTCACTCTCCCTTAAAAAAATAAATAAATTAAATAATAAAAAAAATAATTTAAAAATAATTAAAAAATAATAAAAAAATAAATAAAAAATATTAAATAATTAAATAAAAATAATAATAAAAAAATAAATAAAAAAAAATGCGGACCTGAATGAGAACTGTGTCTCACTCTCACTTAAAAAAATAAATAAATTAAATAATAAAATAATAATTTAAAATAATTAAAAAATAATAAAAAAATAAATAAAAACATTAAATAATCAATAAAAATAATAATAAAAAAATAAATAAAAAATAATAAATAATTAATAATAATAATAAAATAAATAAATCTAATAATAATGCTATTAATGCTATTAATAATGTTATTAATGCTAATAATCTATTATTAATGCTATTTATGCTAATAATAATGATATTAATGCTATAATAATGCTATTAATTCTATTAATGCTAATATTTATCTATTAATGGTATTATTAATGCTATTAATGCTAATAATAATGCTATTAATGCTATTAATGCTAATAATAATGCTATTAATGCTATAATAATGTTATTAATGCTATTATTCATGCTAATAAATGCTATTATTAATGTATTATTAATGCATTAATGCTAAATAATAATGCTATTAATAATGTTATTAATGCTATATATTAATGCTAATAATGCTATTATAATGCTATTTATGCTAATAATAATGCTATTAATGCTATTAATAATGCTATTAATGCTATTAATGCTAATATTTATCTATTAATGTATTATTAATGCTATTAATGCTAATAATAATGCTATTAATGAAATGCTAAAATAAGTAATGCTATTAATAATGTTTTGCTTTATTAATCTAAATGCTATTATTAATGCTATTAATGCTAATAATAATGCATAATGTATTAATAAGTATAATGCTATTATTAATGCTAATAATGCTATTATAATGCTATTAATGCTAATAATAATGCTATTAATGCTATTAATAATGTTATTAATGCTATTATTAATGCTAATAATGCTATTATTAATGCTATTAATGCCAATAATAATGCTATTAAAATGCTATTAATTATAATCTAATATTACCCTATTCATTAAATGCTAATATATGCTATTCTTTAAAATGCTTAATGCTATTAATAGCTATTAATCACAATGCTAATAATCCTATTAATGCTATTAATTATTATGCATAATAATGCTATTAATGCTAAATAATGTAATGCTATTATTAATGCTAATATGCTATATAATGCTATTTATGCAATTAATGCTATTATATGCTATTAATAATGCTATATATTAATGCTAATATTTATCTTATTAATGTATTATTAATGCTAATAATGCTAATAATAATGCTATTAATGCTATTAATGCTAATAATAATGCTATTAATGCTATTAATAATGTTTATAATGCTATTATTAATGCTAATAATGCTATTATTAATGCTATTTATGCTAATAATAATGCTATTAATGCTATTAATAATGCTATAATAATCTATTAATGCTAATATATTATCCTATTAATGCTATATTAATGCTAATAATAATGCTATTAATGCTAATAATGTAATAATAATGCTATTAATGCTATTAATAATGTTATTAATGCTATTATTAATGCTAAATAATGCTATTATTAATGCTATTAATGCTAATAATAATGCTATTAAGCTATTAATAATGCTATTAATGCTATTTTAATGCTAATAATGTATTATAATCTATTATCAAATATGCTATTAATGCTATTAATAATGCTATTAATGCTATTAATGCTAATATTATCCTATTAATGGTATTATTAATGCTATTAATGCTAATAAAATGCTAATAATTATTATTGCTATTAATGCTATTAATCTATGCTAATATTTATTATTAATTATTAATGCTAATAATGTTATTATTAATGCTATTAATGCTTATTATTAATGCTAATAATGCTATTATTAATGCTATTCATGCTAATAAATAATGCTATTAATGCTATTACTAATGTTATAATGCTATTATTATTAATGCTAAATAATGTATTATTAATGCTATTAATGCTAATAATAATGTATTAATGCATTAATGCTAATAATAATCTATTAATCATTAATAATTATTAATCTTTAAGTAAAATTTATTATCTTTTAGCAAAATAATGCATTAATGATAATAATTATTAATGCTATAATGCAATATTTTATTAAGTATTATTAATGCAATAATAATGCTATTATGATTAATGCTAATAAATAAAGCTTTAAATTGCTATATAAGCTAATAATTTATTATGCTATTAATAATAATAATGCTTAATGCTATTAATTAATAATGTTATTAATGCTATTATTAATGCTAAATAATGCTAATTATTAATGCTATTATGCTAATAATAATGCTATTAATGCTATTAATAATGCTATTAATGCTATAATGCTAATATTATCCTATTAAGTATTATTAAGCTAATTAATGCTAATAATAATGCTATTAAGCATAAATAATGTATTAATGCTATTATTATGCTATAATGCTATATTATGCTATTTTCTAAAATAAGCATTAATGCTATAATAATCTATAATGCTAAATCTAATATTTATCTAATAATGTATATTAAGCTATTAATGCTAATAATAATGCTATTAATGCTATATTATAATGCTAATTAATGCTAATAATGTATTATAATGTATTAAATGCTAAAAAATGTATAAATGCTATTAATGCTAATAATAATGCTATTAATGCTATAATAATGTTATTAATGCTATATAATGCTAATAATCTATTATTAATGCTATTTATCTAATAATAATGCTAATTAATGCTATTAATATGCTATAATGCTATAATGCTAATATTTCCTATTAAATTATTATAAATGCTAATAAAATGCTATTAATGCTATAAATGCTAATAATAATGCTATTAATGCTATAATAATTTATTAATGCATTATTAATCTAATAATGCTATTATTAATGCTATAATGCTAATAAAATAGCTATTAATGCATTAATAAGTTATTAATGCTATTATTAATGCTAATAATGCATATAATGCTATTTATGCTAATATAATGCTATAATGCTATTAATAATGCTATTAATGCTATTAATGCTAAATTTATCCTATAAGTATTATTAATGCTATTAATGCTAATAATAATGCTATTAATGCTATTAATAATGCTATTAATGCTATAATTCTGCTATTAATGCTAATATTTATCCTATTAATGCTATTAATGCTAATATTTATCCTATTAATGCTATTATGCTATTATTAATGCTAATAATGCTATTATTAATGCTATTCATGCTAATAATAATGCTATTAATGCTATTACTAATGTTATGAATGCTATTATTAATGCTAATAATGCTATTATTAATGCTATTAATGCTAATAATAATGTTATTAATGCTATTAATAATGCTATTAATGCTATTAATTATGCTATTAATGCTAATATTTATCCTACTAATGCTATTAATGCTAATAATAATGCTATTAATGCTATTAATAATGCTAGTAATGCTATTAATTATGCTATTAATGCTATTAATGCTAATATTTATCCTATTAATGGCATTATTAATGCTATTAATGCTAATAATAATGCTATTAATGCTATTAATAATGTTATTAATGCTATTATTAATGCTAATAATGCCATTATTAATGCTATTAATGCTAATAATAATGCTATTAATGCTATTAATAATGCTATTAATGCTATTAATTAGGCTATTAATGCTATTAATGCTAATATTTATCCTATTAATGCTATTAATAATGCTATTAATGCTAATAATAATGCTATTAATGCTATTAATAATGTTATTAATGCTAATAATGCTATTATTAATGCTATTAATGCTAATAATAATGCTATTAATGCTATTAATAATGTTATTAATGCTATTATTAATGCTAATAATGCTATTAATAATGCTATTAATGCTAATAATAATGCTATTAATGCTATTAATACTGTTATTAATGCTATTATTAATGCTAATAATGCCATTATTAATGCTATTAATGCTAATAATAATGCTATTAATGCTATTAATAATGCTATTAATGCTATTAATTAGGCTATTAATGCTATTAATGCTAATATTTATCCTATTAATGCTATTAATAATGCTATTAATGCTAATAATAATGCTATTAATGCTATTAATAATGTTATTAATGCTATTATTAATGCTAATAATGCTATTATTAATGCTATTAATGCTAATAATAATGCTATTAATGCTATTAATAATGTTATTAATGCTATTATTAATGCTAATAATGCTATTAATAATGCTATTAATGCTAATAATAATGCTATTAATGCTATTAATACTGTTATTAATGCTCATAATACTGCTAATAATGCTATTAATACTACTACTACTGCTAATAATAATGCTATGGCTTATATTATTGCTATTGATGATGCGATTATTATTTAAAAATCTTTAAAAAAACAATAAACATATTTTAGATACCCGATGCATTTGCATCAGGCTAACAGCTATAACTACTATAATCAAATTAATGCACGTTCTAGAATCCTGATGCATTTGCATCGGGCTCACAGCTAGTTTCCCATAAAATAAAAGAATGATGTAATGTATAACATCATTCTTCATACCACAAATGTATAAAGAAACTGACAACTGACTGTTACCCATTGTGGGTGCATCTCTATGCAGCCTGCCGCCGTACAATCAGTGCTGGCAGTGTCTGACAATGTAGCACAATGCATTTCTATGGGAAAATAATTTTTTTTATAAGAATCCAAGTATTTCCTAAAATAGATGTTACAGAAAAGGTAACAAATACTGAAAGCTGCAAAACAATCATTTTCTTACTAGCCATTCCTAAACCATGTACACTCTGCTATATTTTAAGCTGATCCAAATACTGAGCCAAGACTCTGCGAACATCAAGAATTTACAACCACAGGAGCTCAGTATCTCACAAGTAGATGTCTCGTATAAAAAAGAATAACATCTCTGTTGTAGAGACATCCTTGGTATGACAGAAAACCGGATGATGTTTAACTGACCACAGTCAGCTGATATAAAGACATTATTCTGGTGACGGGCTCAGTTTAATTCTGTAATCTTTCTGTCAGTTAATACAATCAGTGTGGCAACATAAACCAATTTAATAACAAGATACAAAGACTTACTGATGTCTAGGAAAGTTAGGATTTGTAAGGGGGTCATTCCATGTCAAGTGATCCAAAAATGAATATTTTTTTTCCCTGACGTCCTCAGATTTTTAAAAAATTTTTTCTATCTGAAGAACAACTTTATCTAATTACAAAAAAAAAGTTTTGAATTTTTTTCTTTATCTGTTAATTTTTTACAGATTTTTAAAGATTTAAAAAAGTGCGAATTTAGGCCTGGTATGGCTTTACATTTTCTATCATATCTCGGGCTAGAAATAAGATAGAGAAACAAAATAAACACCAATCTACTCAGAACTGTCCAGGCTTTCATCAGATATGTCACAAGAGGATCTTTGTTAATATTTTACCCATGTGATCGCAAGCGCAAAACTTTAAAACGCATTTCCGAAAAATCGGCGCGCTTTAAATATTTCAAAAACTGCCCATGTGTCTGCTGTGCTCTTAGCCACATCTGTACCAAATTTCAAGTTGGGATCGCGATGGGATCATATTTTAACATATTTTACTAGTAAGAGCGTCAATGGGTCATTCCATATCAAGTGATCTAAATATGAATATTTTTTTTTACCTGACGTCTTTAGATTTTTTTTTTTTTTTCCTTTATGAAGTACTACTTTAGTTAATTACAAATTAAAAGTTTGGAATTTTTTTCTTCATCAGTTAATTTTTTACAGATTTTTAAAGTTTAAAAAAAGGGTGAATTTTGGCCTGGTACGACTTTAAATTTTTTTATCTCAGGCTAGAAATAAGATAATGAAGTGGGAGAGGCATCATTTTACTCAGAACGGTAACAGCTTTCATTTGATATGTTACAAGACTATGTTTCTTTATATCAAATTCAAACTATTGACGGGCAATTGTGAAAAAATGACTGATTGTGTTCTTGGTGACTTTTGAATTGACACTATAATAGTTAAATATTTTGCACTTAGGTCCAATGAATGCGTCCATGGGGTCAAGCTGGGACAGAGTCATCACAAATTAGCCTTATTTGCAGATGACCTGCTACTTTACATCTCCCAGCCCCTGGTCTCCATCCCTTCGGTCTTAATGGAGTTTGAACGGTTCGGACAATTGAGCAACTTTAAAGTGAATTGCTCCAAAACCGAGGCACTCAATATTTCTTTGCCTGGAGAATTGGTTTCTCATCTATCTAAACAGTTCCCATTTAAATGGAAAGTAGAAGCCATTAAGTACTTGGGAGTCCCTATACCAAAAGATCTTAAACAAATATTCAATTTAAATTATCAACCCCTTTTGACTAACGCGGAATCGGCATTTACCTCCTATAGACAATTAAAGCTATCCTGGTTCGGGAGAATAAACGTAGTCAAGATGGATGTCTTGCCCCGACTCTTATATACTTTTCAGACAGTTCCTGTTCTATTGGATAGAGGTTTCCTCTCCAAAATGCAATCTATGATCCTTAGATTTGTCTGGGGGGGCAAGAGGTCCAGATTGCGAATGAATAGCCTATCCTTGCCCGAGACCAGAGGAGGGGTTGGACTACCCAACATACGAGCGTACTTTGAGGCTTCCTCTCTTGTTAGAGCTCTAGATTGGCATTATCATGCGTCCTCCAAGAAATGGGTAGGGGTGGAGCAAGAGGGTTTGGGGATTCCGCTGAAACACCTGCTTTGGATTTCCCCTAAGACTCCACAGACCTAGTACCTTTGACAGACATGACCAGAAACACCTTGAAGGTATGGCACCTAGTGACGAAAACCCTCCGCTTAAACGACACTTAGCCCTTTGACTCCCTTTTTTCCAACCCATCTTTCCCACCCAGATTTGACAGGCAGAGATTTTTATGTTGGCGGATTGTGGATGACACCCGAGTAGGACAGACTCTGTCCAGTGGTGGTTTGCCCCCGATGGCAGAGCTACAACTCAAAGAACCTACGAGACCTCTTAAGTGATTCGAATTTCTCCAATACAGAGCATACTTATATTCAGCTGACCACTCTTGCAGGGTAAGATTGACGCCCAACGTATTGGAGAGGTTATTCCAACTGGAGGCTCCACCGAGGCGCAAAATATCATTTCTATACCAGGCCTTAGGGTCCATGAGAGAGCAGGGCACCCTTTACTTCCAACGTGCTTGGGAGAGGGAATTGGGGTGTAGCATTTCAGAAGCTAATTGGCAGAAATGCTTTATATTTACTCACTCACTAGCTAGCGCTTGTTCTGCACAAGAAAGAAGCTATAAGCTGCTCACTAGATGGTACTTGTGCCCGACGACACTCCGGAACATGTTCCCTGGAACCCCTGATACCTGCTGGCGCTGTGGGGAAGAGAAGGGTACAATGATACATATTTGGTGGAGTTGTGGGGAAATCCGGCGGTTCTGGTCTGAGGTTTTCAATGCATACGCCCGGATAACAGGTAAAGAAGCCGAATGCTGCCCAGAATCGGCAATGTTATCCATTTTTCCAGGTCCTATTGGGCTACAGAAGAGGGATATTCTCCGCTTTTGCATCTCGGCTGATCGTGCTGTGATCCCGAGGTTCTGGAAATCAAGCCGGGCTCCATCTCTACTTGATTGGTTCAAAGAATTGATGGACACATATCGAATGGAGGAGCTCGCAGCTGATGCGTCGGGATCTCGGAACAAATTCTTAGGGATTTGGGTTGAATGGATTCTTTTTCACGACTCTGCAGAATTTAGGAGTATCTTTTCCAGCACAGATAATATGGCTCGACCTCTGGCTGATGGGGAGCCAGTGGGATGAGTACCCTTTCTCCTTCCCATACCTCACCAGTCCCCCCCCCCTCCTTTTTTTCTTTTTTTCTTACGTGGCTTTTCTTTCCCAGTATAACTTTTTCTAATGGTTTTTGTTTCTCTTCTCTCTCTCTTCTTTTCTATCTCTCTTTTCTTCCCATCTGATACATTCAGTCTAGGTATTTCCTTTCTACGCCTATACCTTCAGAATTCTAGTGAACATTAGACAGGTATCGAAAACTCTGAGCTGTGAGTAGATCATTAATATTTCGGCCTTCCTTTCCGGTACACCAGTCGATAGACTATTCCAACTAGGCCTCAACGGGTAATGACCCACTTACGTGGTCAACCTGTTAGAAGGGGCCAAGTGATAAAAATCATTCTGCTGGGGCTGCTTGTCCCCTTGACATCAGAACATCTCAAAACCCTGAGAAAGGTTGTATACTTGAGTGTTTGGAATTATATTTAGATTGTAGTATATATTGCACCAGAGATAAGCGCAAAAGTAAATTTGCAGCTTATCTTAAAGTTACTAATAACTTTGTGAATTCTCTTTTTGTATATTTTATATGTCTCAAGATTTTGTTAAAAGATTGAATGTATGTCTTTCATATGTTTTTTCAAAATTTAATAAAAATGAGATTAACCATAGTTAAATATTTTAAAATATGATCCCATCACGATCCCAACTTGAAATTTGGTACAGATGTGGCTAAGAGCATAAAAGACACATGGGCAGTTTTGGAAAATTTTTATTAAAATGTTTTTTCGGAAATGCGTTTCAAAATGTTGCGTTTGCATTCGCATAGGTAAAAAATTAAAATTAACAAATATACTCTTGTGACATATCTGGTGAAAGCCTGGACAGTTCTGAGTAGAATGGTGTTTATTTTGTTTCTCTATCTTATTTCTAGCCCGAGATAAAAAAATTTAAAGTCGTACCAGGCCAAAATTCACCCTTTTTTTAAACTTTAAAAATCTGTAAAAAATTAACTGATGAAGAAAAAAATTCCAAACTTTTAATTTGTAATTAACTAAAGTAGTACTTCATAAAGGAAAAAAAAAAAAAAAATCTAAAGACGTCAGGTAAAAAAAAATATTCATATTTAGATCACTTGATATGGAATGACCCATTGACGCTATTAATAGTAAAATATGTTAAAATATGATCCCATTGCGATCCCAACATGAAATTTGGTACAGATGTGGCTAAGAGCAAAGCAGACACATGGGCAGTTTTTGAAATATTTAAAGCGCGCCGATTTTTCGGAAATACGTTTTAAAGTTTTGCGCTTGCGATCACATGGGTAAAATATTAACAAAGATCCTCTTGTGACATATCTGATGAAAGCCTGCACAGTTCTGAGTAGATTGGTGTTTATTTTGTCTCTCTATCTTATTTCTAGCCTTAGTTATGAGGAGAAACGTAAAGGCAGGCAACAGCGAAATTCACACTTTTTCCGAACTTTGAAAATCATTTAAAAAAAAAATAAATTTTTTAAAAAAATTTTCTCTTCACATTTTGCATTGTCTGACATGCTATTATCAAATAACAAAATCTCAAAAGAATTAAAAATATAGAGGTAATAATCATTGGTTCACTTGACATGGAATGACCCAAGGGAAAATCCACACAATGTCCTTTTCAGGCAGACTCCAATACGGTAAAGCTAGGGTCACACTTGAGTAGTGACATCCGCTAAAAGGATGCGTTAAAAGGATGTTTTTTTTTCTCTGGCATTCACATGACATGTGTGTAAATTTTTAATGCATGCATTAACACATGGTACATGGTACTCCAATGTTAAATTAATGCATCCGTTTCCTAAAACAGGCCCAAAAATGCTGCAGATCTCGTTATGATGGACGCTAAAAAATCACATAGTGTCAAACGCATACCAATTTAGCCATGCGTTTTTTGAGTTGGAGTCTATCGGTCCGTTAACGCATCCGTTCGCAGAAATTTATACATAAAAAAAAATGCATCCTTTTGGTGGATGTTTAGCGCTAGTGTGACCCTAGCCTAACAATATTCCAAAAACAATGAACACGTGCACTGCAATGTAAAAATGACTTGCTGTGAATGCGTTCAGTCTTTTCTTAACTCTTTTATCCGCTGAAGGCTTTGTTCACATGTTGCTTTTTTTTGCAGCAAAACCGGCTCTCTTGGCAGTAAAAAAGCTGCTTCCAAAAATCAGGGTTTTCTGTGCTTTTAGCTACTTTTGCAATTTAAGGCTAGGGTCTAACTAGCATCAGCCCTCAGGTTGACGAATCTGTCAAAAACGTAGGGCCGCTTTACACACACCAACTTCAGTGTCCAACTTCTGAACAGATCTCTGGTTGCAGTGAAATCATGGACACATTGCTCCATTTTGTGGCTGTGTACAAATGGAACAATGTGTCCATGATTTCACTGCAACCAGTAAGTTGTTCAGAAGTTGGACAGATAAGTTGGTGTGTGTAAAGTGGCCATTAGTCTTTGGCAGGCTGAACACATAGCATTAACAGCATGCATCTCTATGGATACCTGATGCTTCGCGCAGTCGGCGGCTCCACAGACAATCCCCGGATATGCACTTTTGCCAGAAACGTAACTACAACAGGTGCAGGGGTTGCGATTGCACCCGGGCCCTGCAGCCTAGGGGGGCCCCAAAAGTCCCTTTGGCCCATAGAAAAAGACTAATACTATTAAAGATTTGCAATAATTCGGGGCCCCGTTGTAGCTTTCGCATCGGGGCCCCAGGGCTTGAAATTACGCCACTGGCTTTTGCTAAGTGCATAGGAAAAAGCTGTAAACCGCTTTTTCTGTGCGCTCTGCAATAACGCATATCCAATCCTTGTGTGTGGAGTCGGCGGCTGCGGGAAGCATCAGGTATCCATAGAGATGAATAGGCAGCAGGCACATAGCATTACATGCTGTTAATGCTATGCATTCAGCCTTCCAGAGACTACGTTTTTGACGGATTCGTCAGCCTGAGGGCTGACGCAGCTCTAACCCTAGCCTAACATTTGATGAGCCATATTTGATGAGCTGTTCATTCAGCACCGCACACATCTTCAATTGCGTCATGTATTAGCCAGTCTTCCAGAGCAGGCTGACCAATCATAACGCTGTTGTGTTGTCCAATGAGCGCGTATGGGGCGTGGCGTAAACCAGTGTGGCACACCTATCTCCTTGCCGCGCTGAATATGTACTCCCACCACATTGCCTTTTGCATTGCGGCGTGTGAAGCGGCGATGGAATGAGGCAAGATTGTTTCCGCTGTAGGTGAGGCGATTTCCGGTGCGACACATCGCCTTACTTTCAGGGCGAGATTGCAGCATGTAATGCCGCCATCGGCGATATGAGGTGACCATGAAAAACATGCACACGCACGTTAGATCGCCTCATATCGCCAGCAGATATTGCAGCATGTAAAGGTACCCTAAAAGGTTTTTTGGCCTCAAAAAAGTCATAGCCATATCTCTGTCTGCTGTCAAATAACTTTTTCTTGGGTCTCAAACTCAAACAAGTGCTTTCTAAATCTGTGTGTGCTAAACATTAGAGGGAAATTGTGAGGTTGTGATGGAAAGGGAAATAGGCATGGTGTAAAGTGGAATAAGCTTGATGTTCAAGGTGTATGTTGGGTAGGTTCTACTGCTAATGTTACTTAAAGCTGTACTGACCAAACACCTGCTCATCATATCCATAGATAAGTGACAACTTCTGTTACTTGATAGGCTATTCCAGTCTCTTTCTTTGGCAGCAGCAGAGCGGTACCACTCGTAGATAGGACACAGAAACAGCATTTTCTACAGTTGATGGCAAGTTCTGCATCAAGTGACCTTTCATTCTTTTCCTCCATCTCAACATAACACACAGTACATTCCTCAGAGGTGGCACCTCAATTGCCATGTTTCTCCCAGTGTCACAACTCTCCAACCATCCAGCTGACTGTGGGGAACACAGAAGAGGAGGTCTGCAGAGATGTTTACACAATCTGTTCCATGGGCATCAGAGGTCTGCTCAAAATATTCACAAACTCAAGAGGAGGAAAGCATCTGCACCGAAGCCCAAAATCTTTTGGAGTTGAATCCAGGGACAGACATAGTAGGGTCCAAGCAAAATTCAGACCCTTATCACTAAACGTTAACCCCCGGGAGTGGAGATGATGATGATGTGGAGGTGCATGTACACTGTACTGTACATTCAGGACAGAAACAGGAGACTCTCAGGCTGAGGAGTGTGACAACAGAGAGGATGGTGATGAGGTTTGAGAGCCCACTTGGAATCAACTCAGAGTCATTTAGCTGAGTATCTCAGCAGAGGAGGTGGAGGATGAGGAATACGAGTAGGTTAGGCTGTGGTTTCCTGCACAGAGACTGAGTGCTGCTACCACAACAAGTTCTTCAACCTCAGCCACAACTTTAGCCCTCACCTGTAGGGGTCATGGGTCTACAGTTCTTAAGGGTGGCAAGGATTGCCTTGCCTGGGCCTTTTTTGAGAATGTATAGGATGACGCAACACATGATATTTGCCAACTTTGTAAAAATCAATTCAGTAGAAACAAAGAATCCAATATTTGACTATTACTTGCATTATCCGGCTCATGGCCCAGCAACATGCATTACTCTGGCAAAGTTTCTGGGCTAAAACGGGGCCTAGTAGGCTTCAATGAATACCATCCATCACATTAACTGCATCTGTGGCTTCTTCCACCTCCATCACTATGGCAATTGTTCTCATACAGGTCTCCAGCCACAGAACCTCCAATTGTTTACCCGCTACATTGGTGAGTGACAGCCTATCAGCTGTTATGGAAGTGTGGACAACTGCTGCTTTTGACCGAACTCAGACACCGAACACACCATTTTTTGTCGGTTCATCAGAACTTTTGAAGTTTGGGTTCAGTTCAGCAAATTGGGATATGTTTGGCGAACCGATCGACAAACATTTCAAACCCCATTCATATCAATAAGAGACAAGATCAAGGGCCTAGAAAACACCTTCAGATAGGCCCAAAAGCTGCTAAACACAGCTCAAAACATTTTACAGTGGAGTTCTGCTGTTTTGGCTCAGACATTATCTTCCTATCCTATTACTTAGCAATCTTTAGCAGCTGTCACCATGCTAGCAGCTGACCCACTCACAAACCTCAGACATATTGACTGCTTTCCCCCTTGATTGGTTAAAAATATCATTAGCCCCACCCACCTGCTCTGACGGCATCTGTGATTGGTTGAAAACATAATTGAAAAATTTGTACTGGGACTACCCCATTTTGATGACAGCCAAGATACAGCCGCCAGCTGTGGTCTGCAGGCTGCAGCTGTCTGCTGTACCCTATCTTGCAAAGAAAAATAGGGGGTGCCCCACAGTCTTTTTTTTTTTTCTTTTTATTAGTTAGTTTTTGAAATTTAAATACAAGGCAAAAACACCCTTTGGTGCAAATTTACCATCTATAGGGTATGGGACATTATATAGCATGCGCCGCAGCTGAGCCGCACATGTGATCAGCCCCCACAATGCACTGGCTGGATATGACGATCCGGTCGGCTTATCATATTAGCAGAGGAGGCGAGAATTTCAAAGAGGTGGAAAAATAGAATGACTGATGACGCCCAGCGGGGCGTGATGAAAGCCAGCGAGGAGGAGAGAATGGAACCCTGGAGCCCCCCTGTCCAGTCTCCGGATGTAAGTTATAAATTATTTTTCTTCAGCCTTAATGGTGCATGTTTAGCTTACAGTCACTGACAAAAGTTATCTCGCTTATCCATGTTATGTAAATAAAAGGTTATAACCTGACGTTAAATTCATCCATTGGTTTTGTAAATTATTCTTTTGAAAGCTGAAACCCTCCCAAATGTGTTTAAGGTTAAGAAAATAAATTGGCATCAATGCTGAAATATTGATCATTTAATGAACACAGAATGTTCTGATTTTTGCAAGACAAAAGTTTTGTCGCCCACAGAAAGTAATGTGATTTTCAAACCAATAATTAACTTAAAATACAAATATATGTTGCATAACATTGGTGAATGAAGTTGTGGTGCTATTGGAGTCATATTTAATATTTTGTGTGACTTCCATGAGATTGAAGGACTGCATCCATGCAGTTCAACAATGATTCATACAATTTATTAATGAAGTCATCAGGAATAGCAAAGTCTGCAGTCTTACATGCCTCCCAGAGGTCATCTAGATTCTTTGGTTTTGTCTTTCAAGCTTCGTCTTTCATCCTGCCCTAAACATGCTCAATGATGTTCGCGTCTGGTGACTGGGCTGGCCAGTCATTGAACACCTTGATCTTTTTTGCCTAGAGGAACTTTGTTATAGAGATGGATGTATGAGATGGAGCACCATCCTGCTGCAGAATTGGACCCCTTTTATGATTTGGAATGTAACAGGTAGCTAATGTCTTGATATTTTAGGCTATTGATATTGCTTGCCACCTTGCAAATGTTTTGTACACCCCCACACTGAATGTAACCCCAGACCATGATCTTTCCATCACCAAATTTAACTGTTTTCTGGGTGTATTTTGGATCCATATGGGCTCCAGTAGGTCTCCTGCAGTATTTGCAGCGGCTGTGGTGTAATTCTACTGAAGAATCATCAGTGAAATCCATCTTCTCCACTTTTCCATCTTCCATATGTTTAGCAGGCTGTGGGACTTTGCAAAAGACACATGGTTTTTTATTTGCCTTTTGTTTAGTGCTGGTTTCTGGGTACTGATTTGACCATGGAGGCCATTTCGAGACAGAATCCTACAAACTGTTCAGGTGACCAGGCCTGTTGGAACTCTGCTGAAGTGGAAGAGGGGCTTGCTTTGGATTTTCTAACCAACAATGTTTGCTCCTGAGCAGTTGTCTTGCGGGGTCTGCAGGACCTGGGCTTGTCAAACACATCTCCAATCTCTTCAAATCTTTTTTTAATTCTTTGTACTTGAAGCTGAGACACATTAAAGGTGCCAGCCACCTCTTCAGTGGATCTGGTTTTCAGCCTCTTGATAATCAAGGCTTTGGTCGCAGTGTGGATTTTTGACATGTTGTCAGAGCTCAAGTTGCAATTCAAGTGAAGGTCTGGGGTGCTGGGTTTCTTTTTATACACACCCACTAATTAATCGATCATTTACTGAGCAGCGGTGAGGATGTAAACTAGGATTGGGTGCATTATATGACCAGGCGACAAAACTTTTGTCTTGCCAAAATCTGACCATTCTGTGTTCATTAAATGATCAAAATTTCAGCATTGATGCCAATTTATTTTCTTAACCTAAACCACATTTCGGAGGGTTTCAGCTTTCAAAAGAGTAATTTATACAACCAATAGATAAGTTTAATTTCAGGCTATAAGCTTTTATTTACATAACATGGATAAGCGACATAATTTCTGTCAGGGACTGTAGAGAGGGATGGTTAGGGATGAGCTAGCAAAGTGCAGGGACAGGTAGCGATAGCATAAGGGGGTAGAACGAGCTGACCCTTCCCTTTAAATTGGATCTAAAAGAAATTCACATGCCTCCATTTTTTTTACATTGCTGTCCTTTATGAATGTCATGTAACACACCACATTTGTCACCCAGTCATTCCTCTCATCCAGCCATTCCGTAATGCCCACTATATCACAATCTAGAGCTGACACAAGATTCAATAATGCATTATTTTGTATGCAAGACTTCTTGCATTTGCCAGCAGATATTATTATTATTATTATTTATTTATATAGTGCCATTAGATTCCATTAAGCTTTACATAAGAAGTGGGGAGAACAAGGACAAATACAGTATATATGGACAATCAAGTCTTGCAGATACATGAGGGGAGAGGACCCTGTCCACGAGGGCTCACAGTCTACAAGGGCGGGTGAGGAAACAATGGGAAGGGGAAGCACCGAGCTTGTGACGGTCCAGCGACCAGGTCTAATCGTAGGTTGTAGGCTTGTTGGAAGATGTGAGTCTTCACGTTTAGAACATTCATTGCTACTACTCACCTCCCTACTTTCATTGCATGTCCCTGTCACCCTAAACCCTCATAGATCCCTACTGCCCTTCACTCTGTCTGCTTTATTCATCTGCTTATTGGCACAAATACACTCCCTACCCCACAGATTCTAGTTTAAAATGCCCTACATCCATCAGACCATTTTTCCCCAGTACAGCTGCACCCTTTGAATTGATTAAAAATATAAATCTTAAAATTGTGACATGCATTTATATTCACCCGCCTGAGTCATTACTTTGCAGAACCACCTTTTGCTGCAATTTCTGCTGCATGTCTTTTGGATTATGTCTTTATCAGTTTTGCACATCTAGAAGCTGAACGTTTTGCCCATTTTTCTTTGCAAATTAACTCTAGCTGAGATTGGATGGAGAATGTCCATGAACAGCAATTTTCAAGACTTGCCATAGATTCTCAACAGGATTTAGGTCTGGACTATGATTGGGCCATTCAAACACATGAATATGCCTTTTTTAATTTATATTTTTAAAATCATTTAAAAACCATGTATCATTTCCTTTTCACTTCACAAATACTTGCTATTTAGTTTTGCTTTATCATATATAATCATAATAAAATCACAATAAAATACAATTAAGTTTGTGGGTGTAATGTAAAGTGAAAACATATGAAAAACTTCATGGAGTATGAATACTTTTTCAAGACACTGGAAATATAATACTTTGAACCTGAGTGAATAAATCAAGATACATTAAAGGGGTTCTTTTCCAGTTGGGCTAAGAATGTACAGGGAGTTGAAGGCTACCTGATGTATATGATGAACTGTTCCAGTTCAGAGTCATGGACCACTCCTGCTGGAAGTTCTTCTGTTTTGTGTGAACATCCCCATCTGTCCCACTCTGCTGTATTGACAGGGAGTCAGTGCTGATTTGATTCTGATTGACAGCTGGCCCCGTTGCCTAACTGTAGGGAGCTGGCTGTCAGTCAGCATGACTCCATTCACATAGCAAACCTGAAGAGAACGCACGGCTCAGGTTAAATGAATAGCACATAGATTCTTTGCCTCAGCCTTCAAACCTTTTGACTCAAATTGCTTTTGATACTTCTACAATGCCAAAGCTGTATATTCATTTGAACATCTGACTATACAAACTATTCCAAAGATACACTAAATTCATTTTGTACAGTGAATGATGAGGTAATGTAGATTACAAAGAAAATCTCATTTGTCCAGCATATATTTTATACAGTATTAGTGGTATAAAACAACTTTAAATGTGGTACTTTGATTGGAACAGAATGAAGATACTTTAACCCCTTTACGACTAATGACGAGTATACTCGTCATGAAAAGATGTCAGTTCCCGCATCATGACGAGTATACTCGTCATGGCTTTGAAGTGTCACTGCTTCTAAACAAACAGTGACAGCTCAAATCTAAAAAGCTGTCAGTGACAGCCAAGGGTCAGGGGCAGAGGTGTGGGGACCCTTTTTAGTGGTCCCCACACTCAGAGCGATGTGATCAGTCAGTCAATCTGACCGACCGATCACATCAAGATCGTGCAGGAAAGTGCTGAATGTCAGCACTTCCCTGTATGATCTCTGCAGGAGCTGGGCTGTCAGCTGTGCCCGGCTCCTGCACACAACCCCCTGCCTGTGCCTGCTCCTGTGCTGGCTCTCCTCCATCCTCTCCCCGCTGTGTCCGCAGCCCCCCCCCCCGCTCAATTCACCTGATCCCCGCTGTGTCCGGCCTCCCCCCCCCCTTGTCCCCCTGTGTCCGCCCCCGTTCCCCTCCCTCCCCGATCATGCCTCTTGCCCCCGCCTTTGCCCCGGGTCCCCCCTGCCCCCTGCTGTGTCTGGGCCCCCCGCTGATGACCGGCGGGAGGAGGTGATCACCAACCTGGTGAACACCTCTTCCCGCCGCTTCCTCTACTCACCTCCTCCTGCTGCCGACCTCCTCCTGCCGCCGCCGACCTCCTCCTGCTGCCGCCGACCTCCTCCTGCCGCCACCGCCTCCGCCTCCTCCTGCCGCTGCCGCCTCCTCCTGCCGCCTCCCGCTTGGCTCCTGCTCCTCCTGTTGCCTCCTCTCCCCGCCGCTCTCACCGCCGCCGGTAAGACCCCCTGCATGATCCCCTGCAGGGGGATCCCTGATCCCCCTGAAGGGGAATCCCAGATCCCCATATCCCTGTAGGGGGATCCCTGATCCCCCATCCCCCTGCAGGGATCCCTGATCCCCCATCCCCCTGCAGGGGGATCCCTGATCCCCCATCCCCCTGCAGGGGGATCCTTGATCCCCCATCCCCCTGCAGGGGGATCCCTGATCCCCCATCCCACTGCAGGGGGATCCCTGATCCCCCATCCCACTGCAGGGGGATCCCTGATCCCCCATCCCCCTGCAGGGGGATCCCTGATCCCCCATCCCACTGCAGGGGATCCCTGATCCCCCATCCCCCTGCAGGGGATCCTGATCCCCATCCCCCTGCATGGATCCCTGATCCCCATCCCCCTGCAGGGGGATCCCTGATCCCCCATCCCCCTGCAGGGGAATCCCTGATCCCCCATCCCCCTGCAGGGGGATCCCTGATCCCCCATCCCACTGCAGGGGGATCCCTGATCCCCCATCCCCCATCCCCCTGCAGGGGGATCCTTGATCCCCCATCCCCCTGCAGGGGGATCCCTGATCCCCCATCCAACTGCAGGGGGATCCCTGATCCCCCATCCCCCCGCATGGGGATCAAACTGCAGAAAGAGATCTGACAGCTCAGGTGCAGTGATCCAGTAGATCACTGTGCCCAAGTTGTCAGATCGCTTTCTACATCTTGATCCCCATGCAGGGGGATTCCCCTGCATGGGGATTGAGCTGCAGAAAGCAATCTGTCAGCTCGGGTGCAGTGATCCAGTGGATCACTGAAACCAAGCTGTCAGATTGTTTTCTGCAGCTTGCTCTCCATGCAGGGGATTCCCCTTGCATGGGGATTGAGCTGCAGAAAGCAATTTGACAGTTTGGGTGCAGTGGTCCAAACTGTGCAGTGATCCACTGCACAGTGATCCGGGCTTTCAGACTACTGTGCCCAAGCTGTCAGATCACTTTCTGCAGCTTGCTCTCCATGCAGGGGATTCCCCTTGCATCGGGATCGAGCTGCAGAAAGCAATCTTGCAGCCCCGGCACGGCACCCGGGCTGCCAGATTGCTACTCTGCAGTCCGATCCTCCTGCATAGGGATCAAGCTGCAGAAAGCAATCTCGCAGCCCCAGCGCTGCACCTGAACTGCCAGATCGCTGCTATGCAGTCCGATCTGTCTGCATGCAGATTGAGCTGCAGAAAGCGATCTCACAGCCCCGGTGCAGTGATCCACATAGTGGATCACTGCACCCGGGCTGTCAGATCGCTACTTTGCAGTCCGATCCTCCTGCATGGCGATCGTGGGACCTTTGTTGTGGACTACGTCGGAGGCGATCGAGTGTCGTGGGACCTTCGTTGTGGACTACGTCGGATCTTTTTATAATAAAGATGGAGTCTGAATTTTGTTTGTGTTTTTTTTCAAAATAAAAATATTTTTCTCTGTGTGCATTTATTGACTACTTACCAGAGATTCCTAATGGCGGGTCTAACATTGGCCCAATATTATGAATCTCGGACTTAGTGCCAGCTGCCAATAAAAAGCTGGCATTAACCCCTTTATTACCCAGTTTGCCACCGGCACCAGGGCAACTGGAAGAGCATGGGTACAGCACCAGAAAATGGCGCTTCAATGAATGCGCCATTTTCTGGGGCGGCTGCGGGCTGCAATTCGCAGCATGGGGGGCCCAGAACGCTTGTGCCTTTCCATGCTGAGGATTCCAGCCCCCAACTGCCTAGTTGTACCTGGCTGGGCCAAAAATATGGCGGAGCCCTACGTCATTTTTTTTTTTCTAGAATTAGTTCTAGAAATAAAAAAAAATGGGCTTCGCTGTATTTTTGGTTGCAGCCAGGTACAACGAGGCAGCTGGGGGTTGCTGGCAGTCTGTAGCTGCCAAGTTGTACCTGGCTGGACCAAAAATATGGCGGAGCCCTACGTCATTTTTTTTTTCTAAAATTAGTTCTAGAATTAAAAAAAAATGGGCTTTGCTGTATTTTTGGTTGCAGCCAGGTACAACGAGGCAGCTGGGGTTGCTGGCAGTTGTAGCTGCCAAGTTGTCCTGCTGGACCAAAAAATGGCGGAGCCCTACGTCATTTGTTGTTTCTAAATTAGTCTAGAAAAAAAAATGGGCTTCGCTGTATTTTGGTGCAGCCAGGTACAACGAGGCAGCTGGGGTTGCTGGAGTCTGTAGTGCCAAGTTGTACCTGGCTGGACCAAAATATGGCGGAGCCTACGTATTTTTTTTTTTCTAGAATTAGTTCTAGAAATAAAAAAAAATGGGCTTCGCTGTATTTTTGTTGCAGCCAGGTACAAGAGGCAGCTGGGGGTTGCTGGCAGTCTGTAGCTGCAAGTTGTACCTGGTGGACCAAAAATATGGCGGAGCCCACTCACTTTTTTTTTGTTTAGAAATAAGGCTTGCTGTATGAGACATGACAACTGGAGCTGGTACGCTGATGAGAGGCTAAATGTTGTGGGTCCCCACGCTGCAAATTCAACCAGAGCCACCCAAGAAATAGCGCATTATTAGAGGCGGCATTTTCTGGTGTCTGTACCGAACTCTACAGTTGCCCTTGTGCAGTGGCACACGGGTCTCCATATGCGACATGGTTCCGCTAACAATTTCAATAGAAATTAGCTCCAATTGTTTAGCGGAAACACATGTGGGTATGGAGAGGCCCTTCCTGTGTGCTGACATTGGAGCTCCCACAAGTGACCCATTTTGGAAACTAGGACCTGAAGGAACGTATCTAGATGTATAGTATCATTTGAACTCCCAGATGCTTCAAAATTCATCCATAAAATGAAAAAGCACTTTTTTCCACGAAAAAGGTTCTTTTTCATTTTACGGATCAATTTGTGAAGCACTGGGGTTCAAGTGCTCCTATGCATCTAGATACGTTCCTTGGGTGGTCTAGTTTCCAAATGGGGTCACTTGTGGGGAGCTCCAATGTTAGGCACATGGGCTCTACAATCCTACAAGGTGTCCGCTAACAATTCCCAATTGTTAGTGGACACCATGTTGCGTATGGAGGGTCCCTGTGTGTCTCCACATTGGAGCTCCCCCACAAGTGACCCCATTTTGGAAACTAGACCCCAAAGGATATATCTAGATGCATAGTGAGCACTTTGAACCCCAGATGCTTCACAAATTGATCCGTAATAATGAAAAAAAATTTTTGTGGAAAAAAAGTTTCTTTTTCATTTTTACGGATCAATTTGTGAAGCACCTGGGGTTCAAAGTGCTCACTATGCATCTAGATACGTTCCTTGGGTGGTCTAGTTTCCAAAATGGGGTCACTTGTGGGGGAGCTCCAATGTTTAGGCACATAGGGGCTCTTCATATCCTACAAGGTGTCCGCTAACAATTCCAATTGTTAGTGGACACCATGTTGCGTATGGAGGGTCCCTGTGTGTCTCCACATTGGAGCTCCCCCACAAGTGACCCCATTTTGGAAACTAGACCCCCAAAGGATTATTCTAGTGCATAGTGAGCACTTTGAACCCCCAGATGCTTCACAAATTGATCCGTAATAATGAAAAAGAAATTATTTGTGGAAAAAAAAAAAGTACTTTTTCATTTTTACGGATGAATTTCTGAAGCATCTGGGGGTTCAAAGTGCTCACTATGCATCAAGATACGTTCCTTTGGGGGTCTAGTTTCCAAATAGGGCACTTGTGGGGGAGCTCCAATGTGGAGACACACGGGGACCTTCCAAACGGACATGGTGTCCGCTAACAATTTGACCTCATTTTCAATTCAAATTGTTAGCGGACACCATGTCGCGAATGGAGGGTCCCGTGTGTCTCCATATTGGAGCTCCCCACAAGTGACCCCATTTTGGAAACTAGACCCCAAAGGAACATATCTAGGTACATAGTGAGCACTTTGAACCCCCAGATGCTTCACAAATTGATCTGTAATAATGAAAAAATAATTTTTTAGTGGAAAAAAAAGTGCTTTTTCATTTTTACGGATGAATTTCTGAAGCATATGGGGGTTCAAAGTGCTCACTATGCATCTAGATACGTTCCTTGGGGGGTCTAGTTTCCAAAATGGGGTCACTTGTGGGGGAGCTCCAATGTGGAGATACACAGGGACCCTCCAAACGCGACATGGTGTCCGCTAACAATTTGAGCTCATTTTCCATTCAAATTGTTAGCGGACACCATGTCGCGTATGGAGGGTCCCGTGTGTCTCCACATTGGAGCTCCCCCACAAGTGACCCCATTTTGGAAACTAGACCCCCAAAGGAACATATCTAGGTACATAGTGAGCACTTTGAACCCCCAGATGCTTCACAAATTGATCGTAATAATGAAAAAAAAAATTTTTTAGTGAAAAAAAAGTGCTTTTTCATTTTTACGGATGAATTTCTGAAGCATATGGGGGTTCAAAGTGCTCACTATGCATCTAGATAGTTCCTTGGGGGGTCTAGTTTCCAAAATGGGGTCACTTGTGGGGGAGCTCCAATGTGGAGATACACAGGGACCCTCCAAACGCGACATGGTGTCCGCTAACAATTTGAGCTCATTTTCCATTCAAATTGTTAGCGGACACCATGTCGACGTTATGGAGGGTCCCGTGTGTCTCCACATTGGAGCTCCCCCACAAGTGACCCCATTTTGGAAACTAGACCCCCAAAGGAACATATCTAGGTACATAGTGAGCACTTTGAACCCCAGATGCTTCACAAATTGATCGGTAATAATGAAAAAAAAATTTTTTAGTGGAAAAAAAAAAGTGCTTTTTCATTTTTACGGATGAATTTCTGAAGCATATGGGGGTTCAAAGTGCTCACTATGCATCAAGATATGTTCCTTTGGGGGTCTAGTTTCCAAAATGGGGTCACTTGTGGGGGAGCTCCAATGTGGAGATACACAGGGGACCCTCCAAACGCGACATGGTGTCCGCTAACAATTTGAGCTCATTTTCCATTCAAATTGTTAGCGGACACCATGTCCGTTTGGAGGGTCCCGTGTGTCTCCACATTGGAGCTCCCCCACAAGTGACCCCATTTTGGAAACTAGACCCCCAAAGGAACATATCTAGGTACATAGTGAGCACTTTGAACCCCAGATGCTTCACAAATTGATCTGTAATAATGAAAAAATAATTTTTTAGTGGAAAAAAAAAGTGCTTTTTTCATTTTTACGGATGAATTTCTGAAGCATATGGGGGTTCAAAGTGCTCACTATGCATCTAGATACGTTCCTTGGGGGGTCTAGTTTCCAAAATGGGGTCACTTGTGGGGGAGTTCCAATGTGGAGATACACAGGGACCCTCCAAACGCGACATGGTGTCCGCTAACAATTTGAGCTCATTTTCCATTCAAATTGTTAGCGGACACCATGTCGCGTTATGGAGGGTCCCCGTGTGTCTCCACATTGGAGCTCCCCCACAAGTGTCCCCATTTTGGAAACTAGACCCCCAAAGGAACATATCTAGGTACATAGTGAGCACTTTGAACCCCAGATGCTTCACAAATTGATCTGTAATAATGAAAAAAATAATTTTTTAGTGGAAAAAAAAGTGCTTTTTTCATTTTTATCGGATAATTTCTGAAGCATATGGGGGTTCAAAGTGCTCACTATGCACTAGATACGTTCCTTGGGGGGTCTAGTTTCAAAATGGGGTCACTCATGGGGGAGCTCCAATGTGGAGATACACAGGGACCCTCCAAACGCGACAATGGTGTCCGCTAACAATTTGATCTCATTTTCCATTCAAATTGTTAGTGGACACCATGTCGCGTATGGAGGGTCCCCGTGTGTCTCCAAATTGGAGCTCCCCCACAAATGACCCCATTTTGGAAACTAGACCCCTAAGGAAGGTATCTAGATGCATAGTGAGCACTTTGAACCCCCAGATGCTGCACAAATTCATCCATAAAAATTAAAAAAACACTTTTTTTTCACAAAAAAATTCTTTTTGCCTACATTTTTTTAGTTTCACATGGGCAAAGGGATAAAATATATCCCAAAATTTGTTAGGCAATTTCTCCTGAGTACACCGATACTTTATATGTGGTCATAAACCACTGTTTGAGTGCACGGCAGGGCTCAGAAGTCAAGGAGCGCCATTTCACTTTTTGAACGGAAAATTGGCTCTAAAATTCAAATTGCGCTCCTTCCCTTCTCAGTCCTGCCGTGCGCCCAAACAGTGGTTTATGACCACATATGAGGTATCGGTGTACTCAGGAGAAATTGCCCAACAAATTTTAGGATGCATTTTATCCTGTTGCCCATGTGAAAATGAAAGAATTGAGGCTAAAAGAACATTTTTGTTACAAAAATTAAAATGTCCATTTTTTCCTTCAACTTTATTTTAGTTCCTGTGAAGCACCTCAAGGGTTAATAATCTTCTTGAATATAGTTTTGAGTAGCTTGAGGGGTGCAGTTTTTGGAATGGTGTCACTTTTGGGTGTTTTCTGTCATGTACACCCCTCAAAGGGACTTCAAATGTGATGTGGTCACTAAAAAAATGGTTTTGTAAATTTTGCTGGAAAAATGAATAATTGCTGATGAACTTTGAACCCTTATAACGTCCTACCAAATTTTTTTTTTTCTTCCAAAATTGTGCTGATGTGAAGTAGACATGTGGGAAATGTGATTTATTAACTATTTTGTGGCACATAATGCTCTGGTTTAGCAGAATAAAAATGAAAAATTTGAAAATTGCTAAATTTTCAAAATTTTTGCCAAATTTTTTATTTTTTCACAAATAAACGAAAAAATTATCGACCTAAATTTAATACTACCATGAAGCCCAATATGTCACGAAAAAACAATCTCATAATCGCTAGGATCCGTTGAAGCGTTCCAGAGATATTACCTCATAAAGGGAGAGTGGTCAGAATTACAAAAAATGGTCCGGTCATTAAGCTGCAAAGTGACTCGGTCCTTAAGGGGTTAAAGTGTAACGTATATTTAAATTTGCATTTACTAATAATAAAGAGCAAGAGATTATAATACACTTTCAAATATACTTCATAAATGAAAAACCTTCCAGAAGATGTCCCCACTAGGCTGTTTCTAAATTTGACATATGCTGGTTGTCAGGGAAATCCGTATTCAGCTCCACACACTTAATACAGCCATATAAGGGGTGAGGTAGGGACCTACACAGTGTGCCTGTGTAGTGTGGCTACAGCTGATCTGTGTATTGTCAGATTACCGCAGGCAAACGGAACTGGTCAGGTTGTCAGCACACAGCTCATGTGATCTTATATGACTCATCTCATTCACATTGGCTCTGCTCCATGTTATCATCTGATAGCATCCACACAGATCCTCAGCTTATTGAAAAAGCAGAGTGATGTGAATGCTGGGGATAAGACCACAGGAGCTGTGTGATAACAGCTTGATGAGGTAAACGGCAGATACACAGATCAGCTATAGTCAGGCACGCTATGTAGGCCTCACTACCACTTATATGGCTGTATTCAGTGTGTGGATCTGAAGACGGATCACCCTGACAATCAACATATGTCAATTTTTGAAACAGCCTAGTGGGGTCATCCAGAAGGTTTTTGAAAGATTTTGTTCCAGATTTTGCTTATGAAGTATATTTCAAAGTTTATTATAATCACTCACTCTGCATTATTATTAAATAGAAATTTAAATGGCGGTTACACTAACTACTACTGTTTCTCTGTATCAAGTGCTGATGTAAAATTCCTGATGGGTCAGCAACCTACTGTTTGAATTCAATGCTGATTTCTCTCTGTTACATCCATGTCTAAGCATGCTGCAATCCATGCTCTGGATGCTACCAGAAACCACTGTAAGAATAGGGTCACACTTGAGCACTGGATCCATTAAAACCATCAGTTTTTCAACTTAGAATTTTAGAAAAACTGATGATTTTAACAGATCAATAGGCTCCCATGCAGAAAGCGCAGTGTCAAAATGCACTGCTAATAAACGCTATGCATATAGGTGCAGTAAAAAAATGCATAGCTTTTTTTAACATAGGGCCCTATGGAAAAGGCACCCGTTAACACATGGTACATATATATTTTTTACATGAAAAAACAGTAATTTCCAAAAATGGTATCGTCTTTTGAAAATGCAGAAAAACTGCATGCCAAGTGTGACCCTAGCCTTACACTACAGTTACTTCTGGATAGTTTCCTCTTTGTTAGGCTGGTTTCAGACTGGCGTTCCCATCCGCAGCGTTCTGGGGAGGGGAATCGCCATGTGTGCGCAGCCTCTGCAAGCCCCTATGCTTAGAATGGGGATGCTCGGTGCTGCGCTTGACTGCGCATGACCGTGCGCACCCATTCACTGCAATATGTGATTTGTACACAGGCAGATGCCTGCGCACAAATCACACACTCTTGTCCACACCAGGAATGCAACATGTCGCGTCCCTGGTGCGGACGAGAGTGTGTGATCTGTGCGCAGGCATTCGCTTGCGCACAGATCACTCATGGCTGGCAATGGGAGCGCACGGCGGTCTGCAAGCATCTGCAGACACCGTGCGGCCCATTATAAAGGATAGGGCTGCCATCTGCATGCAGGCACTTGCAGATGTCCTCCGCAGAACGCTGCGGAGGCAGGCATCTGCAAGTGTGAACCCAGCCTTATTGTCTTGTTTTTCATGTAGTGTGCTAGTAGGTAATTACATCTCTGCAGGGTGCCATGGGTGAGGTTTCTTTCTATATTAACTCTAACCAACTGACACTAGCTGCCAGTTATTTAGTTAGTGTATATACCTACCACGAGGCTCTCTCTGACCTGGCTCTAGCTTGGACTCTTGTTAACTGTTTTGTTTTTCCTGTGTTCTGATTTCAGCTTCAATTCTGACTACCTGCTTATCTCGTGATTTTGTCTTGCTTGGTGTCCATTCCTGCAATTGGTTCACACTTTCGGACAGTATCCCTTCCATGCAAGCAATCCATTGGACCCTGTTGAAACACCATATCCATCATGGTTTGTAGAAGATTTATGACATGTCTGGATCTGATCATTTTAAACATGATTAATATATTTTGTACCAGCAAGAGTTAATACCAGTTTTCCTTGCCGGTAGCTTGTAGGTCCATTTCATCTCAGCTTGCAGCAGTTTGTGAGCACACCTACATCCCTTTAAGTAGTCACATGGTCTAACACCTGTTGCCGATAATATAATTGTTTGCTGACCACCTGGTGTGAGGTCTCCTGTGGTTCTGGTGAATTTGCTATGGAAGACCTGCTGTGCTTGTGTCATGCTATTTGCTTGGCTGCAGATACCAGAATGGTGTATCATTTCTGTCCATGTTCCCTGTCTGTTTGCCTTACCTCATGTCTGATTAGATCAAAGGTGACGACTAGTGTACTCACTGACCGTGGCACAAGACTGGGTGAGTAGTGGTGACAGCTAGGGACCTATGCACGTAATCGTGGTGGGGGAAGGACCTGCATAGTAGGTAAACTCAGGGACAGACACAGGTTAGTGTCAGGAGGTGTCTTATCCCCAGCTCCCTACCATTAGGGTCTTCGTATCCCGATACCATCCCGTTGTTCCCTCTTGTTGTCCCATGAGCTAGGAGTCATATATCTGAGTGTAACAACATCCCTGTGTAAAGGTAAATGGTATTGGGGTTTCTATGTACTCTGCCAGATGGAGTGTCTTGTGCCAAGTCTGTCCGAGGTACCCTTTTCAACCCTGTGGCCTCAGACGTGACAGTATTCAGTTTTATAGAAAACAGTGTATTTGGTCCTATACATGCTCTAGATTTATGAGTCTAGGGGACAATTCTACTTAATGATTATCTGCTTAGTCTGAAGCACCAACTAGCTATTTATACTAATAAAAGACAATTAACACTGAAACGTTTGACATTTACTCAGCTTCTATATAAGACTAGACAGCGTGGTTAATATTACAGATTGCTTGCCTTTTTCAACCTTTTTGACTCCATTTGATTCTCAACCCCCTTCTCTGTTAACGCCCTATGTCCAAACTAACTAACATTACCCCCTATTCATTTAGAAATTCTGACTATATAAACTACTCCAAAGGTACAATAAATTCATTCTGTACAGTTAATGGGGAGCGAATGCAGATTACACAGAGAAAATTTTTACTTGCACAGCTGTTTTACACCTAATGCATAGATCCTGTAGAGTAACAGACAGGGAAATTAACAAAGCTGCACTTTCCTTAAAAAGAGATGAGCTTATTAGTTTTTCTAACAATGTTATTGTTATTTATAGATGCTAATTTCTTCAGTGGATAATTTTAAATGTAAAGTGGATATACTTCTTACAGGATCTGTCTGAACTGGATAATACCCACTTTCACAGTGTTAAACTGTAATTTGCTGGAAAAATTAGTAGAAGTATTTGTAAATCCAAGTACACAATGAAATCTGGGCACCAACACAGAAACACCCTGTCGAGACCACCCAGGTCCTGTTCCCATTGCCTGCGGGTTGCCCATTTACTACCAGTGTTGCTCTTCCTTAGTGGTGTTAAAGAAGTTGCCTGATACTTGTATCTACTCTATATTGGCAGCCATCTTGTCTTAATAAGAGCCATTTTAGTTTATCATCCTATTCCTTTTAAAATTCCTTTTAAACTTCATATACCCTTAGTAGGAATGTAATATGGCAATGGTTGAGGGCTGAGAACATAGAAAAATATGCAGACATTGGTATGGGAGTATAGGAAAACATTTCCTATACTGTCGCGCCTTGTCTTCCCGTATAAGAATAATAGTCATGGAGTCAGTGGACTGTGACCCTATGAGCAACAAACAGATGCCTAAATGGATGTAACAAATTATTTATGACCTGTGAATAAGACATTCCTTGATTAGGTGTCATATCTCAATAAAGGTGTTGATAGGTTTACATCTGCTTTTAGCACATTACTTGCATTTTTGTATATTTTTGTATGACTATGTACCCGCCATCTTGCCACGTATCACCCTATTAGGTAATGCTCCATTGTATTGGTGTCCTTGATTATGGTATATAATCTAGCCTCTATAATAAAGAGTGTGACTCTCTCTTGGAAGACCTGACTGATGTGTCTTTTACTGAGTGTCCAGATACATGGTAGATCGGTGCCGATCCTATTATTTTCTTTTACAAATCAGTCTATTCTGGTTAGCATAAGCATTGAAGCCCGATTGACGGCTTTTACAGTGGTAAGAGTAAAAACTGCCCATTTTGCAAATTCCATAGAGCTGAAACCCAATACACATTGGGAACAAATGCCGCTCAGTCAATTCTTACATTCCTTGTAAGACTAAATGGGTGGTGTATGCTGTTCTATGTCTGTGTAACAGATTATACATAAACAAAACTATCAAGCCTGTATCTGTGAGGTTTAGTGAGCATTTCAACTCCATTTCCTGGGAAAAGGTTCCCCCAGAAAAATAAGTTATATTAAAAAACATCATGCAGGTAACCCTGAGCCTTTATTGTTCTTAGGGAGAGGACCAATCTATACACGTGGGTGACATCCATAAAATTATTTTACAAAAAGAGGCACGCTGGATAAATGAACTTAATGCCCAGGGTGCCGCAAGGTTAAATGATAAGAATGACTTAGTAGTTTTCCTCTGATAGAATTCAAATGTTACTAATGTCTGGTTCTCATTTACATTCTGTGATTCTTTTTAGATGATATTGATCAGCATGATATGATCCACCTTTATGTTTATGTTACAGTAGAGGTTTTAAAGGACCATTGTATTGAACTTATAAGTATTTGTGTTTTTAAAGTTAGCACCTGTTAATATGGCAGTGACATGAACGGGCTCCACCTGTTAAGAGAGAGGATCTTGCATCTCAAACCAGCCTAAGGCCCCTTTCACACTAGCATGTTTTACAAATTGCGGCACATTTACCGCATCTGCCGCCTAACGGCCACACTTACGACACACTTGCGGCAAACCCCATGCATTGTCTATGCGCTTGCGGCAGGTGCAGCAAGTGTGGTACAGCCGCGGTTCTGGCACTTGCGGCAGTTGCCACCACATGGGGCTTGCTGGATTGGGGCTGGAAGTGAGGCCGGATCCGCTGCAATTTGTAAAAAACGCTAGTGTGAAAGTGGCCTAAGACTCGTTGAAGCACCAAAGTCACATGAAGCGGTGACCATTGTCCGCTGCCTCCACTCCCCCACCCTCTACCGATGTACAGCCATGGACCAAGAAATGAAAAGCTGCACTATTGAACCCAGTGAGTGCGGTATACCTTTATCCATAAAAAAGTATTTGTAAGCCAAACTGGAAGAACAATCAGAGGAAAAATATTATAGAAACAAGTCACCACTTCTACACTTTCTGCCCTGGCTTACAAATATTGAGGTAAAAAATACAAAATCTACTCAACATTCACTGTGACCTAGTATTTTTTTCTATTTTTTTTTTTTATACGATTTGGCATAATAAAAATGAAGATAAAGCTTGTTAGTTCATGACCTGCTTATGTCAGTAGCAACAGAAGTGTCCTAAAATGCTTTCATTTTCTTTCTTTCCAAATGCTTTCTGGAACAAAGAAAAATATACAGCAAATGGATTTTTATTTATTTTCAACAGTGAAGTCAATGAGAAGCAGAGATCGTTCATTATGTAATCAACTAACAGATCTGTATGTTAGCACTGTGTATTCTATGACAAATAGACATGTTCAGAGACATTTCTAGTAAAAGCAATTAATGTACTAGATTGAAGCTAGGGGTTACCATTTAGGTTCACAAATTAAAATAATTAAACTTACTTTGATTGCCCCCATATTTTATCCTTTGTCATACTATCATGTTAATATATATTATAATACAGTTACACTTAGAGCCATAACAAGCAGGATCAAAGAAACCTTAAATCTCATGGTCAATATTGACCTCGCCGGCTCTGAAGCTTGAAAGTGGGTGGGAGCTCTAGCTGCCAGTAAATTGGCAGCCTCGATTAACATGGCGGCAAGAGGCCCAATAAATGTCACCGGCATAGCCCGATAGATTGCCTTTCTATGATGAACTAATGAGCATAAATGTTTTGAAATATAAAGTATGGCACTCCAAAATACATATAGTATAGATTTTACCAAGACATTACCAAGTAAATGGTATAAATGGTAATAAATAAATTCTAAGTACCCATAATTTGTAACAAAAACATTTTTATAAATTATTATGCTAAAAATCAAGGCCTCATTTGGGTATCTCTCAGAAAAAAAATGTTTTTCTTGTGCTGGAATACTAAAATTTAGAAAATTGCATGCACGTGGAAGAAGTGTTTTTGTACTGATTGTAGATGTAGATATACTACAAGATTAACAAATATTACCAAGGCACAATAGGGGCAGCATGTGCGCTTGACTCTGACTCTTTATCAAAGAAACAAAGAAAAGAGATAAGAGGTGCTTAAGTGTGTATCAGTGGATAAAGAGGAGGTTAATAATAAGTGGAAACACTCACCCACTTGTGTTGTGCGGTCACGCACAACAATGAAACAAGTGTGCAGCAAGTTGGTTATATACTCATTTCCAGCGTACCGGTGAAGGGAAGTCTTCAGGCCGAGTGATACAATAGATTACACCAGACTCTACTTGAATCCTTTTTTGCTGATTGTAAGCAGGAGTGATGTGACCAGGACTCGAGTCTTGCAAGCGGTAATCCAAGACGTGAACAACGGCTGAGGAGAATTCAGATTGATCAGCTGGTTCCATGATAGAGAGGTAACCAATGGGAATTAGATCTCAGAAAATAGTATATAGTAATAACTTCTGCACCCACTACTAGCTTCCAAAAAGGGAGAAAACTAGCAGGATTAAAGGGACACTGTCAGGTCACTTTTCAGTATGATACTAATATTAAACTTGAATAGGGCCTGGGCAGACCTTTTAAAAACATGTAAAGTCATTATTGCATCGTTTGTAGTTTCCATGTTATCACCATTGTCAGACCCTGCAGAGAGCTGCTGCATTAGTCGTGTCCCTTAACAAGCAGAGACGATTAGTCCTGTGCTGTATAAACTGTCATGTAATTATGCACGCCTTATCTACAGCTCTCTCCTCCCTCCTCCCTTTGCTAACAGTGTGGTATCAGTGTTCACTTACATGTCTGTTCAGTTGATATTACCATGGAGGTAGAGAGCTACTCCAGATCTGCTTTATCTAGTCTCCATTTGTTTCTGTAAAGCAGATACCCTGCTGTGCTGTGACAGTTTCTGTGTTGTAGTTCACCTCTTGTGGTGCTGCACACAGAGAGCAGAGAGGAGAATACAGCCCCCCCATTGATCTCCTGTGCTGTGATATGACATGCATATTCATGCATGGGGAGTGGATAGCAGAGAACTAAGTGATCACTCACTGTGAGTGACAAAAGGAATGATTCACTTTATTTGAAGTTTACAGAAGATAGGAGGGGAATATAAATAAAGCTAGGGTCAAATTAACGTTTTGCTGGGGTAGAGTTAAAAACAGGATTTAGCAGCAATAATGCGGTGCTAACACCATGTTAGCACCACATTAACACTGCTAATATTAACCCCTTCATGACCTTGGAATTTTTCATTTTTCATTTTCGTATTTTGCTCCCCTGCTTCCAAGAGCCATAACTTGTTTATTTTTCTGTCAGTATAGACATATGAAGGCTTATTTTTTCCAGGCCGAGTTGTACTTTCATATGCAATCATTTATTTTACCATATAGTGTACAGGGAAATTGCAAAAATTGCAAAAAAAGTGCAATTACACATTTGTTTTTTGGGTATTTTAGTCGTCATGTTCACTATATGTTAAAACCGACGGGGTGATGCCTTGGGTCGGTACGAGTTCGTAGACACCCAACATACCTTTATTGGTATCTAGGTGGTGAAAAAAATTCAGAATTTAGAGAAAAAAAAACCCAGACTTTTTGCACCATGTTCTGCGACCTACAGCGTCCTCATTTTTTGGGATCTGGGACTGTGTGACGGCTTATTTTTGCATCTTGAGCTGACGTTTCTAATGATACCATTTTTGGGTGGATCCACTGTTTTGATCGCCCGTCATTGTATTTTATAGCAATGTTGCGACGACCACAAAAACGCGCCGGTGCTCACATCAAACCCCCATTACCGGCCCATGACGTTGTACAACGTCATAGTTCGGGAAGGGGTTCACCTATGTAAACGTGGCCCCTAACGCGCCTGTAATGCCGCCATCTGAGTTAAATCTCATGGTATTTCGTAACGTGACCAAAGATGATTTCGGAAGCGTCTTTGATCGTGTTAGGAAATAACGTGATACTTCATTCAGATGCCGGCTTTGGAGCCGCGGTAAGGCCCGCCTCCCCATAGTTAACATTAGCAGTGTTATTGCAGTGCTAACATGGCGTTAGCAGCGCGTTATTGCTGCCAAATCCTATGTTTTTAGCGCTAGCCCAGCAAAAACGTTAATCTGACTCTAGCCTAAAAGAGATACATGAATAGTGAGAGTTTATAGAGAGGAATTAGAAAATTATATCAGTAAGGGCCCTTTCACATCAGAGTTTTTTTCAAATCGCGGCAGATGCGGTGAAAAACCGCATCTGCCGCGATTACCGCATACCGGCTGCACTTGCGGCACGGTTGCGGTGCGGTTGCAGCAAGCCCCATAGAACGTATAGGTGGGCTTGCGGCAGGTGCGGCAAGTGCGGTTTTGGCACTTGCGGCAGGTGCAGCCGCGAAAAAAACCGCGGTCAGCCGCGAAAAGGTTTCTTTATTAACCTCTTACAGGCCACTACGCGTTTCTGCAGCAGAGCGCTGCCTTCATCAGGTGATGCAAGAGGGTATTGCCAGAAAGTGACTTAATACATAAAAAAACACATCAACATATCATTGGTTGAACAATAAAACAATTAAAACAATTAATGATTACAACATTAACCCTACAGATACCAAGTTAAAACAAAGAACCCATATAAATAATCTAAAATGACATACACTATCAATTATGCATAACATGCATAATATTATACAGAATAATAATATTAAATATTAAAAGAGCATTATAAAATAACTTTACTACACATAATCGCACTGTATTCAAAACAATGAGCGGCATCGGAAGTGAGAGGAGCAGACACCGGCAGAGCGGGGAGGGTATACAATTCTTTATTTTCTATATTTTCAGGCTTTTAGTTTTTTCCCATGAACAGTGCACACAGATGTCACAGTGTAAACATCTACGTGCAGGGCATTTTAAATAATATAATAAAGTGAGTACTAATGAGCGGCACAATAAGAGAGAGGAGCAGACACTGCCGAAACAATCCTATATAATCTATATTTTCAAGACTTTAGGTTTTTGCCCAAGGTCACTGCACACGGAGGTCACAGTGTGAATATCTGCGTGCAGGGCATTTTAACGGGGAGAAAAAAAAAATTTTTCTTTTTTTTTTTTTTTTTTTTTTTTCTCCCTTTCCTTTTCTCCCCTTTCCTCCCGTGGTTCCTCGAAAAAAAAAAAAAAAAAAAAATATCACTGCGTGGGGCACACACAGACGCGATCTGCGTGGAAACACGGACGTGTGACTAGGGCCCAAAAGATTTCATAAATTGCAAAAGATTCGTCTGTATATCCCAAACGTTTAACGTTTCGCCACATTCTCTATACTGAGATTCAAACCTTCTGGGGCCAGGGTTCCCAGTTTGAAAATCCAATAACTCTCTTTTCTTATGAGACTTGTTAGACGATCAGGATCTTTACTATCAATGTGGTCGATGATGGTCAGCCGCATTTGACCAGGGTCCCTCTGATGGACCGCATTAAAGTGTCTGGATACACTGTGTTGTTGGTATCCTATTTTTATGTTATGCCTGTGTTTGTTCAAGCGGGCATGCATGGTCTGCACTGTACGTCCAACATACTGCAGACCACACATGCATTCCAGCATGTAAACAACAAACATAGACTGACACGACAATCTATGTTTGATGGGGTACTCAATCCCTGTAGTCCTTGAGGTGAAATTGATTTCCCCATCTAGAATACTACGGCAACACAGGCATTTAGGAGTTAGACATCTGTAACAACCCCAATCTGAATTAACAGTTGTTTGTACTGATGAATCTTTATCAGATGCCTTACTAGGTGCCACTAAATTACGCAGACATTTGTTCTTCCTATAAATAATCATAGGTTTATCAGGGATGTGATCCGAAAGAATAGGATCCCCCTTAAGAATAAACCAATGTTTATTAAGTAGGCCCTGTATAATATTATGGGGCTGGCAGAATGTGGTTACCAGACTCCATCTATTGAATTTTGATGTTATTGTTTTCTCCCTTATGTTGGACGTACAGTGCAGACCATGCATGCCCGCTTGAACAAACACAGGCATAACATAAAAATAGGATACCAACTACACAGTGTATCCAGACACTTTAATGCGGTCCATCAGAGGGACCCTGGTCAAATGCGGCTGACCATCATCGACCACATTGATAGTAAAGATCCTGATCGTCTAACAAGTCTCATAAGAAAAGAGAGTTATTGGATTTTCAAACTGGGAACCCTGGCCCCAGAAGGTTTGAATCTCAGTATAGAGAATGTGGCGAAACGTTAAACGTTTGGGATATACAGACGAATCTTTTGCAATTTATGAAATCTTTTGGGCCCTAGTCACACGTCCGTGTTTCCACGCAGATCGCGTCTGTGTGTGCCCCACGCGGTGATATGTTTTCTTTTTTTTCGAGGAACCACGGGAGGAAAGGGGAGAAAAGGAAAGGGAGAAAAAAAAAAAAAGAAAAATTTTTTTTTTTTTTTTTTTCCCCCCCGTTAAAATGCCCTGCACGCAGATATTCACACTGTGACCTCCGTGTGCAGTGACCTTGGGCAAAAACCTAAAGTCTTGAAAATATAGATTATATAGGATTGTTTCGGCAGTGTCTGCTCCTCTCTCTTATTGTGCCGCTCATTAGTACTCACTTTATTATATTATTTAAAATGCCCTGCACGTAGATGTTTACACTGTGACATCTGTGTGCACTGTTCATGGGAAAAAACTAAAAGCCTGAAAATATAGAAAATAAAGAATTGTATACCCTCCCCGCTCTGCCGGTGTCTGCTCCTCTCACTTCCGATGCCGCTCATTGTTTTGAATACAGTGCGATTATGTGTAGTAAAGTTATTTTATAATGCTCTTTTAATATTTAATATTATTATTCTGTATAATATTATGCATGTTATGCATAATTGATAGTGTATGTCATTTTAGATTATTTATATGGGTTCTTTGTTTTAACTTGGTATCTGTAGGGTTAATGTTGTAATCATTAATTGTTTTAATTGTTTTATTGTTCAACCAATGATATGTTGATGTGTTTTTTTATATATTAAGTCACTTTCTGGCAATACCCTCTTGCATCACCTGATGAAGGCAGCACTCTGCTGCAGAAACGCGTAGTGGCCTGTAAGAGGTTAATAAAGAAACCTTTTCTAAAATAACCCTAGTGCCATTTTATCTCCAGTCCTAGCGCTCCACAGACCAGGGATTTTTTTACTCTCAGCTTCTTGCACTTGTGCACACCTGGCAAGAGCAGCTCTGGATAAGAGATACCATTAATCCTAGATCCTGAGTTCCATGACCTAGCAATACAACACGGTCACCGTTGTAGGACCTGTGGTGACATCATTCCGGTCATTGATCGCGACAGGAGCTGGAGCTCCCGGAGCAACTTTCGGTGCCTCCACTATACCTCCAGGCGGAGGTGGATTCACAGGCGTAAGACCGTAGTTGTGCAGGGTTGCACAACCACCTCTGGTGAGTGGCTACACAGCCCTGGGCCTAAACCCACTTCAAAACTTTCTTCACATGCGCTCCCACCCCCTCCCCCCTTTTTGTCTTACTACCATATCCAGGCATACCGGTGTCTCTGGTTTTTCCAGCATACGAAGACAGCAGCTCGGACCACGAGGTACTTTGTCCTGCAGAAACTTATCGTGACCACAGACCTGTGGAGGTACGGTCCTTGAAGCAGCTGTATTGTTCTGAGCGATTACGCCGGTTGTCGGCTACACAACTCTGTCAGGTGAGCAATTCCTAGATTCCACCTTAATAATCTTGTCTCCTAAGGATAAGACCCTATATGCGCATTCTCACCCCTATACTGGATTGATGGTATTGTGTCTCAGGGTTCTTTGGATCACTGAAATCAATCTCAGCAACCTGTGATAATTAGTTTGACAGGTGAGCCCAATAGAAGGAAAACTGGATGTTCCACAATATTGAGTAGGCCACAGTTTTCAAGTAACATGGGAAAGAAAAAGAATCTCTCTGCTGCCGAAAAGCAACAAATAGTGCTATGCCTTGGACAAGGGATGAAAGCATTAGATATTGCACGAAAACTTAAGCCTGATCATCGTACTGTGAAGAGATTTGTGGCTGATTCTGAACACAGACGTGTCCGTGCAGATAAAGGCAGAATGAGGAAGGTTTCTGCCAGGCAAGTTCATCGGATTAAGAGAACAGCTGCTAAAAAGGCCTTACAAACCAGCAAACAGATATTTGAAACTGCTGGTGCCTCTTGAGACCCTCGAACCTCAAGGTGTAGGATCGTTCAAAGGCTTGCTGTGGTGTATAAACCTACTATTCGGTCACCCCTAAACAGAGCTCACAAGCAGAAACAGTTGCAGTGGGTCCAGATATACATGAAGACTAATTTTCAAACACTCTTGTTTACTGATTAGTGCTGAGCAACCCTGGATGGTCCAGATGGATGGAGTAGTGGATGGTTGGTGGATGGCCACCATGTCCCAACAAGGCTGCAACGTCAGCAAGTATGTGAAGGAATCATGTTTTGGGCTGGAATAATTGGGAAACAGCTGGTAGGCTCCTTTAAGGTTCCTGAAAATGTGAAAATGACCTCTGCAAAGTATATAGAGTTTCTGACTGAGAACCTTCTTCCATGGTACAAAAAGCAAAAACGTTCCTTCAGGAGCAAAATCATCCTCATGCATGTCAATGCACCATCTCATGCTGCAAAGAGTACCTGTGTCATTGGCTGCTTTGGGCATAAAAGGAGATAAACTCATGGTGTGGCCACCATTTTCCCTGACCTCACCCTATAGAGAACCTTTGGAGCATAATCAAGCAAAAGATCTATGAGGGTGGGAGGCAGTTCCCATCAAAACAGCATCTCTAGAAGGCTATTCTGACAACATGCAAAGAAATACAAGCAGAAACTCTCCAGAAGCTCACAATATCTATGGATGCAAGAATTGTGAAGGTGATATCAAAGAAGGGTTCCTATGTTAACATGTAACTTGGCCTGTTAGGATGTTTTGGAGTTAAATAGCTTTTTATTTCAGTGAATGTGACCTCCTAATGCTGCAAATTCAACAAATGAGCATTTTCAGTTCTTTCAAACATATAAAATGTTTACAAACTCTACTGTGCCTAATAATTTGGAACAGTTCATTTAGGGTTTTTTTCAATTTTGAAGATTATACTATTATCATTGGGAGGTTTCTTTAATAAAATTCGATGTATACTCTAACGGGTGATGACTTTTATTACACTGACTGTCATTTTCACTGACCATTTAGGAAAATCAGAGAAAAAGAACATTTGCATAATAATTTGGAACATGGTGTAGGCTGCGAGTGTGGGGCTCTTAAAACACCATTTCTACATATGTCTGTATGTGTCAGTACTCACACGAAGAATTTTGTCAGACAGCTTAACTCGACCGCTGGAGGCATGTATGGAGATTCCAGAAGAAGGTTTAGTTTCCAGCTAAATTATTGAAGTCTTGCACAATTAAAGTGTGTAGAAAACAATTCTTAATGAGAGCCGTATAGATATGATGCAAGCAAGATGGATGACATACAATACCTGGGGAAAAATAAGGGAGGGGTTACTGACATCGGAAATGCAGGAAAAGAAAAAAGACAAACTTATAAAAGACAAACTGATTACAAAGCAGTAAAAAAGAAACAATATAATGATAAAAGAATACTGTATGATTACCAAAACGTAAGACATAACAATGTGCATAATTTGTCTAGCGTTATAATGATATTTATGTGTGCTTGTCATGTGTCCAGTCTTTTATCACTATGTGTGTCATGTGTCTAGAGTACTTGTCCAACAGACATTTCTGGATTCAGTGCCTTTTTAGAGCCTTTCCAGGGATTTTATGTATCTCATGCAATCTTATAGGGAAAATCCACACATAAATGTTATCGTAGCTGTAAAAGAAATTGACATATTGCATATTTCAAAAATGCATTGCAGTCAGTTTATGCACCTTAATAAAAGCACAGTGGATATGAGCATTCTTTAAATCTCACCCACTTTGCTGGAACTTTTTAAAGCTAGGTAAGTTGCGCAATAAATGTATCCAAAACCTCATTGTAGGAAGTGAACCTTATTGGCTGCGTTAATTTTTGCTCAGTGTATAAGGGTACAGTGGTTGGTATTTTATTTTTTTTAAAGATTCATTTTTATTGAAATTTTACAGAGTCTATAACAAAGTGATACATGGGCAATGCACAGATAGTTCATTTACATGAGCATTATCTCATATACCAAGCTTAGTATTACCACGTATTAAACGGAGCCCATGCACTGAACAAGTTATATTTCTCTTCAAACTCAGCCTTCCCCCTCTCCCAATGCCAAAATGTTTACATTTAAGTCATATAAGTATTCTAAGTGCTCAAAAAGCATGCTAGAAGCTCATACCAATCTCCCCTGCCATGCCTAATATCCCGCCATTCCTACCCTGTCAATTTTAAGCCTCCCTAGTGTCCCCTGAAGATCCTCCAAAAGATAGCAATCCATATTACCAAAAGGAGTTACCAAGCGTTGAATTTCTTCCCTAGTTTGTTGTATAACAATAAATCTTCTCCATTTCGCGAATAGCTTGGATGTCAGTTTGTCCTTTTTGTTGGTGTTTTTAATATATTTAATCTTAAAGCTATTACTGTGATGCTAATCACAATTTATAGACAAACAATGAGGCAGGCAGTTTAGTCAAATGTTCTTGGGTCATATGCCAAGAGAGCCCATGGTGAGCTACAGTAAGGTAAAGTCAAAGGCGTTGTCAGATTATGGTCTGATGTCAGGATAGTGACACAAAGCATAAGGACAAGGCAAATGGATGGTCAGAGGAAGTCCAAGATTTAGCAGCAATAGATCAAAACACAGAACACATATAAATGAGGTCAACATTCACCATTGAGCAAATGCTACAACTCACAGAGATCTGGAAGTAACTGCTCAGCTGAATAGCTGGACCATCACTCAGAACAGAGGATGTATGAATACGCCCAACATCTCCAAGTCTCAGATTAGACAGCTAAGCTATGAATAGATGTACCGACAGCCCAACACACACCTGCACTCGTTTTGAGCAACTGAGCTGTCAATCATAAAACTGACTTCTCAGCACAGATTCCAAAGGGCAACAAACCTTTTACTCACTGTGTCAAAGATATATTGAGCGGAGGAACCGTGAGAGTACCCCCTCTTCTCAGCGGGTCACGGGGCCCCAAGGTCTCCCGGGAAACCTTAGCTGAAAGGCCGTCACCGAATGATCAGCCTTCACAGAATGAGCTGGAACCCAGAATTTGTCCTTGGGTATATATCCCTTCAAATGAACAAGATATTGAAGAGAATGTCAGACCCTCTGAGAATCCACTATTTTTTGCACCTCATAATCTAAACCTACATCAACAGAAACAGGAAGAGTGAGGAAGACAACACTGAAAAGACAATTTCTTTTATCAGGATCTGTGGATGTATCACAGTGATCTGTATTACATTAGCGACATGAAGAGATTTAGAAGATTTAATCTAAAGACAACCGGAATTGACTACCTCAGTATTCTTTTGAACCTCCCTCTAGACATCCCCAAGTTTCTGTATAGCCACCATCACTACTCCAGGACACCCAGAACTCATCCTGGAAAATTCACCAAAATGAGAATGAAATCCGTAATTACAAAAAAATGCAAGGTCCCAGTGGACTAATTGACCCGACTATTAAAGACAAACTCAGCGAGAGGTACAAATGAGGACCAATGCTTCTGCTGAGCTGTAATGAAACAACTCAAAATTTGCTCCAACTGATTAGTCTTCTCTATCTGACCATTGCTTCATTCATTGTGGTAAGCAGAGGAAAATGACAAATCAATACCCAATTTCTTACAAATTGCTCTCCAGAATTTGAAGACAAATTTCACCCCTATCAGATACAATTTTCAAAGGGATTCCATGCAATATGATCAAATGATTGGAAAAAATTTCAGCTTTAGGCTGCACTGATAATATACTGAAGTGGGTTTCTTTACTGATTCGGTCAACTATCACTGAAATAACAGTTTTTGAACTGAAAAAGTCAAATCAGTAATGAAAACCATGGGCCAATGAGTCCATGATCTTTCTGTAATTGGCAGTGGAATCAACTCACTGGCCAGCTAGCTATGACATGCTTTAACATGTGCGCAAGTTTCACATATGGATACAAAATGTTTAATATCATTATATATGGATAACCACCAAAACAGTTTAGCAATACCTTTCTGTGTAGATGTGACGCCAGGGGACCACTCATAATGGAATCATAAAATTTCTGAAACAGAAGTAATCTCAGGTACACGGAAACAAATAATTTGGACACTGGAGTAACGGAAGGAGACAACAACTGCACTTCAAGCATCTCTGTTTCCAACTCTGAGACTACTATAGAAACCACAATAATTTGAGGAAGACCTGAATCCATTGGTTAAGAAAATCATATAGGGGCAATCAAAATGTGATGCTAGTCACTACTCAGGGTCAAGTCATGAATCTGGGTAGACAAATGTTGCAGGGTCAGTTACCAAGAGAGCATGTTGTCAACTCAGAGAAAGTCAAAGGCTAGAATACCAGGAGGATAGGGGATCAAAGCAAAGTGGCAAATCAAACAGATAGTCAGTGGATCTCTAAAGTCTGGCAGCAATTGATCAAAACACACAGCATACTGTAGATAAAGAAGGCCAACATGCACAATTGAGCAAATGATACTACTGACAGTAATCTGGAACTGATTGCTCAGCTAAGTAGCTGGCCAATCACTCAGAACAGGGAATATCACCTAGAAGCTCCTAGTCTCAGATTGGACGGTTGAGCTGTCAATAAAAATACCAACAGCTCAGTACATCCCTGCACTAGATTGGATGACTGAGCTGTCAATCATCAAACTGGCAGCCCACATGGTCCTAATTCCATACAACAGCAAAATTGTCACTCATTGACACAAAGAACTCATTGAGTGGGGGAATCGTAGCAATTACATTACTGATTTTGTACTGTTCTAAATATTTGTACTTCCACATTTAAATCATTATTACTATATTAGTACTATTTTGTATATTAAGGCATATTGCCAAGGGATGGGATGATTTGAAGAGAGAGTAGTCAAGTGATTGAGTGTTGAAGACAAAAAAGAGGTTTCAGATAAGGAATTCAATGGTTTGCTTATTGGCATTGGCAGTTAATAGGACTTTTGTAACTTTAGCCTTAGTTAGGGCTGTTTCAGTAGAGTGGTGACAATGGAAGCTAAAGTGTAGTTGGTCAAAAAGTTTCTCCACCCAACCTTTTCAAAACCTCTAGAAAATTGTATGAACCTGTTATTAGTGTTGTTACAAATTATGACAACCCAGTGAAAATATCTTAAATAAGAAAAAAAAAGTTTGTGATATGAGGTGGGAGTTGATTTCAAAGTGGATATAAGGTTCAAGCAATACACCACTCTGAACATTGTCTAAGAAGCGTTTGTCTAAGAAGAACATTGTCTAAGTGTGGTTTGTATTGCAAAAAATTAAGATAGATTACATAGATAGCAGATTAATCACAAAGTAAGACTTGTAATTCAAGTTTGTTATTATGTGAAAAGTCTCACCAGTAGTAGTGGAAGGGAAAGATATAATCATGCATGAGTTATTTTGACAAAGAATTTCCAGATTTAAAGGGAGTCTGTGAGCTCTGAAAGACTAACCAAACCATTTAAGGCCCTGTCACACATAACTACCGCTCCAGCGATCCCGACAGTGATAACGACCTGACGGGATCGCTGGAGCGTCGTTACCTGGTCGCTGGGGAGCTGTCAAACAGGCAGATCTCCCCAGCGGTAAGGGGCATGGGAGCCACCTTCCACATCGCTGGAAGCGATGTTACCAGTGTCCTCCCTGCTTAGCGCTGCCTGTAAGCAGGGAGAATGCTGGTAACTATGATTAACACCGGGTATCCAGGCAGCGCGCGCTGCCTAGATACCTGGTGTTTACTATGTTCAACAGCCAGTGAGGTCACTGATCGCTGGTTTCTCGCGGTCACACACAGCGATGCGTGCTGACCAGCAGGAAACCAACGATCAAAAAATGACCCAGAGGACTTTGCAGCGATCAGCGACCTCACAGAAGGGGCCTGATCGCTGCAAAGTTTCACACATAACGACATCGCTGAAGAGATCGTTGTAACGTCATGGTTGCAACGACCTCGCTAACAATATCGTTATGTGTGACTGGGCCTTTAGGCATAGCTTAAAAATTAGGCACACTTTCTCTGCTTTTTGTTTTTCTTCTGTCTTAACTTCACCCCCCCATCCTTTTTTTGATTAACAATTCTAGACTTAAAGAGACAAAGAAGGGTGAAGAGTGATGGAGAACCAGTACATGTAAAGGTTCATTTATATGTTTGGCTACACAGAGTGTGCACCAAACACCTGTAATTGGTGTGAACAGTCATACTGTGCTAACAAACTTCCTTTACAATTATCACTTTTGAATGCAAACAGGCCAAGATGTGCCTTAGCATAGTTTTAATAATGCTTTCAGAATATTGTGCAGAGTGATAAAGTGCATAAATGTTATATATGGACAGATTTGTGCATTAGGAAAAGGTCATTTGACATGTCATTAGTGTTGCAAGATCCTCCAGATGTCCTACTCTCTTGATTGAATGTGGCTACAAAGTTAAAGGGGTTGTTCGTACTTTTTGTCTAGTTTATTTTTATATCTAAGCTGCAAAATGCTGACAGTTTGTAATTTACACCCTGTCAGCATTTTGCATTGTTACCTAGATATCACTAGTTTGCGTGTGTAGAAGCAGCTCAGCCGCTGACCAGAGGCGTGTTGGTTTTGGAGCCTAGTGTAAACATCACTACTTGTTATTTACACCCAGACTCCAACAAGCATGCCCTCCCAGACTCCAACAAGCATGCCTCCCCAGTCACCTACAAACCCATCCCCCAGTCTTCCAATATGACCACCCAAACCATTAACCTATATAAACTGTGCCAAATCAGAAGCTGTGTGAAGGAGATGACTGCTCCATGCAGTACTGCGGTGTGCAAGCTCACCTCCTTCCATATGCCTGTGCTGCCTCTGATGAGATCCTCTCTGCACAGTTGCCTGCTTTGTGCACTGATACAGAACAGCTCATTCTGCTTCACAGAGGGGGTAGGGCAGCTGTGCAGTGAGGATCTCATCAGAGACAGCACAGGCACAGGGAACGAAGTGAGCTTGCACACCTCAGCACTACAAAGAGTGGTCATCTCCTTAACACAGCTGCGGATTCTGGACAGTGTTTCAGAAAAAATGAGATGACCGCTCAGTGCAATTCAGAGTTTACTTAGGTGAATGGCAATGGGTGGTCATATTGGAGACTGGGAGGGTGGGCTTGTAGGCGAGCTTGTAGACGACTGGGAGCACAAACTTGTAGGTGACTGGGGTGCATGCTTGTTAGAGTCTGCGTGTAAACGACAAGTAGTGACATTTACATCCAGGCTCCAAAACTAACATGCCTCTGGTCGGGGGCTGAGGCTGCTCCTCCACATACATAATAGTGATATCTAGGTAACAATGCAAGATGCTGACAGGGTGTAAATTACAATCTGTCGGCATTTTGTAGCATATATATATATATATATATATATATATATATATATATAAATTATACAAAATGCCCAGACAGCTCCTTTACATTTACAGGGATTTCGATGTCATATTTAATTTTCTTTGTATAATAGTTATGCCAAGCATGGGAGGAGGGTTTTTTGTAGGCCCTCAGTAAATATTCTTGGGATAATGTTTCTCCTGGAAATTTTTTGTCAGCATTCTGGCTTGATTTGAGGAAGATTTATAGTCTGAATAGTTCATTAAGATACGTTGGTGCTGAATAAATGGAAAGTTTTTAACCAGGGACTAGAGAATAAATGTGGGGGAGAGAGAGGGAAAGACAGGGATGGAACCCTGCTGACCATTAGAGCTTGGACTCTATGGATGAGAGAGAACGAAAGAGACAAGATGCTGTTGACCATAAGAGTTTACGCACTCTAGAAAAGAGGAGAGAACTCTGTTAATCTTAAGAGCTTACACTCTACAGGAACTGTAAAGAGAGAGAGCGAGAGTGAGAAAGGATCCTGCTGACCATTAGAGCTTACTACTTGAGAACAAGACTTACTTAGTGCATTTGGAGATGAAATACAACTCAGCCATATAAACTGTGCTCCTGTGGAATATATTGATCTCACATGACTCGGGCACTGAATATCACTGTACAAGGCATGATAAATGTCATACTATACAGCTTAATCTTTGCTGAGTTCCCACCCCATATAATCGTTAAGTTATAAATTTACCAGTTATACATTAGAATGTAGTTCACTTTTTAGTTGTTTGTTTGATATACACAACTCCTCAATCCCCCCCAAATTAGCATACAGAAGAGAAAATCGAGACCCGATTGTGATCGATTCTGGAAGAAATTCTTTGGGATCCATTGACAGGTAATACTTTGTTGCCTTTAGGTAATTTTTATTGGGTTTGTTGTAGTCTAAAGTGAAATCAGCAGTGAAAAAGGAAACTTGGTTGAAATTGATAGTATCGTTCAGTCGTTGCAAATAAATCAGACAGTCAGTTGCTGAGTGAAAATCCTTGCGGTATGATATTAATGAGATGACAAATTTCTGGAAATGCCAATCAAGAAAATGAGAAATATTACTCTTAGTTACTAGGGATGGGCGAATCTACTCGCTAGGACTCGTTACTCGGCGAGTAGTAAGGGACTCGCAGGACTCGGTACTCTGCGAGTTTCCCAGTGATTACTCGCACGAGTCCAATGCAAATCAATATCAATCCTAGTTTTGTCAGAAACGCTGACAAAACTAGGATTGCCATTGTTTGCATTAGACTTAGATTAGTGCGAGTAATCACTGGCTACTGTGCCAGTGATAGCAGGGAGACTCGCAAAGTAACTGCTGTTTCTTTGCGAGCCGAGTCCAGCTGTCTTCTCTGTGCAGCTCCAGGGTCTTAGAGCCCTCCTGCTCACAGAGATGATGTAGCAGTGCTGAGATTGTTCTCAGTCTGCTTATTCCCTGTGCATAGACATCTATCTATTCACAGGGATGAGCAGAGAGGACATCGCGTTTTGGACTACGTTGGACGGAAGAGGATTTTTTTAATTAAAGATGGAGTCCCTAATGGCTTTTTTTTAATTTCAAATAAAAATTTTTCTCTATGTTTTTTTAACCCTTTATTGGAGATTCTTAGTGGCTGGGTCAAATGTGGCCTGACATTAAGAATCTCGGGCTTAATACCAGCTTGTATAACAAAGCTGGTATTAACCCCTTTATTACCCAGCGTGCTACCGCCACCAGGGCCGCTGGAAGAGCGGGGTTCAGCGCCAGAGGATGGCGCTTCAATGAACGCGCCATCTTCTGGGGCGGCTGCGGGCTGCAATTTGCAGTGGGGGGTGCCCAGAAAGCTTGGGCATCCCTGCGCTGCGGATTCCAGCCCCCAGCTGCTTAGCTGTACCTGGCTAGACATAGAAATTGCGCGGAGCCCCACGCATTTTTTTTAAATTATTTCATGAATTTCAGAGTCAGAGTCTCAGAGTCAGAATCTCAGAATTTCATGAAATAATTTAAAAAAAATGCGTGGGGCTCCGCGCAATTTCTATGTCTAGCCAGGTACAGCTAAGCAGCTGGGGGCTGGAATCCGCAGCGCAGGGATGCCCAAGCTTTCTGGGCACCCCCCGCTGCAAATTGCAGCCCGCAGCCGCCCCAGACGATGGCGCGTTCATTGAAGCGCCATCCTCTGGCGCTGAACCCCGCTCTTCCAGCGGCCCTGGTAGCGGTGGCACGCTGGGTAATAAAGGGGTTAGGGCCAGCTTTGTATTATCAGCTGGCCCTAAGCCCGAAATTTATGGCGGTCACGCCAATATTAGACATGACCGCCATGAATTTCTATTAAATTGTTTTAAAAAAACACAACACAAAGAAATTTTTTTATTAGAAATAAAAAAAAAAAGCCATTAGGGACTCCATCTTTAATTAAAAAAATCCTCTTCCGTCCGACGCAATCCAAAACGCGATGTCCTCTCTGCTACATCCCCTGTGCATATATATAGATCTCTATGCACAGGGAATGAGCAGACTGAGAACAATCTCAGCTCTGCTACATCATCTCTGTGCACAGACATTCATGTCTGTACACAGGGAATGAGCAGACTGAGAACAATCTCAGCTCTGCTATATCAGGCAGCAGGCAGGCTCTAGGACCCTGGAGCTGGGGCAGCCAGAACACAGAGAAGACAGGATCTTATCTGTGCGAGTCAGCGATTACTTACAAAGTAAACGAGCAATGCAAATAAATGACAAAACTAGGATTGCTTCAGGCTGAAGCTTCCGAGACACATCTGCGATTTGTAAATCTCACACTACTCGCTATTACTCGCTTCCCCATTCATTAACATTGGACTCGCTAGACTCGCAACGAGTAGCGAGTCCTGGGCTCGGACTCGCTAGAGTCAAGCGATTCCGAGTAATTTAGGATTCGCCCATCACTATTAGTTACATCAATATCTGATAATATGGAGCAGCCAGTGGAGTTAAGAAGGGATTTATTAACTTTACGTAGGTGAAAAAGATTGACTAATTTCAAGAAACTTTCTCTGTTTATAAGAATTTGTTTATAATAGGAATGAAAATGTTATGTTATGAATGTACTGTAGGAAAAAATATTAATTAGGGATTCTTTAAACTTGAGAGTATTCTGTTTTCCTCAGTCATATGATATTCCCTAATTTGACAAATAATCCCCTTTCCCATTTAACTGCTGACTTGGCTAACTAGCTTCCCTCTGCTTGCACCCCTTGGTAAGGAAGAGAGGAGGGATTTACTCCTATATTTGAGAGGTAGCCCATCAGGGTGGGCTAGACCTGCATCCACAAGATATTAGGCCTTCATCACAGAGCAGAGGCCTATCAGAAATTCATACTCTTGTCCCTTCTGAACACAAGGTGGGTCCTGCACATAACTCATCATACTCCAAATTTAGGGGACAACTGCAGATTAAAGAAAATCTGCCTCCAAGCAAACCCATACAAAATGCCATAGTTACTGTCATTGGCCACCTAGAAAACCTAGATCCCTGCTCTTTAAAATGATGACTTTATGGAGTAATAACCCCCTCTTTTCCCAATTCTTGACAGAAATATTTAAGCCACCTTAATCACAAAAGTAAAGCAGATTTGAAATTGATTGTTTGAGAGATGATTTGCAGTCCAAATAGACACATACAAGGGGAAAATTATATACCAGGTTTCATGTGGCTGAATTCCAACATGTGATTACATGCCAGAAGAGGGACTAAAACTCTCACTTAGGTGATCTGGACAACAGAGACAGTAAATGCCATTTTAGGGAACAATCAGAATTAAATGGTCAGGAAACCAGAAAAGCAAATCTTCAGGTCATCTAGAAGTCTATACTAAGTGAGCAACCATCCTCAACTGAAGCAACGCTAGGGGTAGAGGTCAAGGGGCAAAAGATCAGAGTGAGCGTGTAAAGAGCTGTAACGGCTGTTAATGTTGGGACTAGCCTACCATGAGAGGAGTGATAAAGATCAGTGTGAGTCAGTTCCTGGTTCAGGAGGGAGTTGCCGGTGGCTGAGGAAAAAGTGACGACACCTTTTTAGAGAAATGATAAGTGTTGTGTGTGTATGTCAAGTATAAGTCAGCAAGTCCAACAAGGAAATCTTTAGTTACAACACAAATCTACCATTCAGGAAAGTGAGTAATAACTGCTAAAAAGAGATTTTTGTGGGAGTGAGTCCAATGTCGGCCACTTGTAAGGGGGACCTCTGGAAGGAAAAGGATCTTCCCACCTGAAATTATAAGAGGAAACTGGCTCTAGGACTAACGCTTTTAAGAGATCACTGTAAGTAGTTTGGGTGCAGGGTTCACAGCAAAACATATTGGTCCTTGTGTCCCTGTACCAGAAATTATTTGTTTTGTCTATGTATCATTCACAAGTACAGAAATTGAATAGAGAACTGAAACTGGATACTTGGTTGGAACTGGGTATCTCAGTAATCCAAGATATAATTCTGGATAATAATCTTATCACTTTTCAATCCCTCCAGGATAAATATATTTTACCTAGCAAAGAGAATTCGACATGGTTAAAAATACAATTATTCCTGACTTCCAAAAACATTCTCTTTTCTCTGCCCCTATTTATCATTGACCTTTTATTTAAACCCCTCGACAGCCCCAAGTGGGTGACAAACCGTCTGTATAGGATTTACAATGACGACATTGAATTACTGAAGACTAAAAACATAATAACTTGGGAAAAAGAACTCCAAGTTCAGATAGACATATCTCAACTTTCTAGAGCGCTAGACATAATTTACTCAAACACTCTGTGTGATTCTCTACATGAGTCCCACTATAAGATCTTGTCTAGATGGTACTGGACACTGGAGAGAATTCACCAAATCTCACTATCGACACCATCCAATTGTTGGAGGGGATACGGGGAGGGTGGGGACCCTCTCACATATTTTCTGGGGATGTCCTAAACTCCATAATCTCTGGGCAGAGGTTAGAAATTTTATTAAGAGCCTCACTAGTTTACAAATTTCCCTCAATCCACAATTGGTTCTTCTGCTGCTGGGTATAAATTTTTTCCCCAACAACCTTAGACACATAATTTGCCATATTTTAATAACTACTAAATTGCTGTTATCTTCACGTTGGAAACAAGTTTAGGTCCCAACCATAGCAGATGTAATAGACAGAGTTTCTGTCCACAATATTTATGAATACAATATAGTCCTTAGACAAAAGGACTTGAATAAATATAAGTTTAGATGGGATACTTGGTCGCTAAACTTTATGCCAAACTTAATTCTTTGACACCCCATTAATGTTCAGACATTACGATTTTTGACTTCAGGTCCAATAACGGTGTACTTGCATCACTTTACTTAATTCAATATCTGATTCTAGTTAGCGAAACTTAGGTTATGATACTATTTGTAAGAATTTGGGTTGTAAAAAGAAAGGTGTAACCCTTTTTGTGAAGCACTTTGTATGATTAAGATGTACCGTATATACTCGCGTAAAAGCCGAGTTTTTCAGCCCAAAAATTGGGCTGAAAAGTTACCCCCTCGGCTTATACGCGAGTCACTGTATACTGTATACAATGTATACAGTATACAGTGCTCCCATCTATATACAGGCCCCCCCCGCCGCAATCCTTTAAAGGAAGAGATTAGTATACTTATCCCTCCGCTGTCCCGCTGCCGCTCATCCCGCCGCCGCTCCTCCATCTTCATCCAGCGTCTTCCGTCTTCTTCCGGGTTCCTCCGATGGTCGCAGGCAATGACGTCACTGCCGGCGCGACAGAGGAGGAAGCTGAAAGAAGACGGAAGACGCTGGATGAAGATGGAGGAGCGTGATGGCGGCGGCGGCGGGACAGCGGAGGGATAAGTATACTAATCTCTTCCTTTACAGGATTGCGGCGGGGGGGGCCTGTATATAGATGGGGGGGCTGCATATACCTCCTGGGGCTGCATATACCTCCTGGGGCTGCATATACCTCCTGGGCTGCATATGGGGCTGCATATACCTCTGGGGCTGCATATGGGGCTGCATATACCTCCTGGGGCTGCATATGGGGCTGTATATACATCTGGGGCTGCATATGGGGCTGCATATACCTCTGGGGCTGTATATACCTCTGGGGCTGCATATGGGGCTGTATATACCTCTGGGGCTGTTTATGGGGCTGCATATACCTCCTGGGGCTGCATATGGGGCTGTATATACCTCTGGGGCTGTATATGGGGCTGCATATACCTCCTGGGGCTGCATATGGGGCTGTATATACCTCTGGGGCCGCATATGGGGCTGCATATACCTCTGGGGCTGTATATACCTCTGGGGCTGCATATACCTCTGGGGCTGCTGTATACTACCACTGGGGCTGCTGCTGTATATACCACTGGGGCTGCTGTATACTACCACTGGGGAGGCTGCTGTATACCACACTGCTGGGGGCTGTATACCTGTGCCGGAGTCCACCCTCGGCTTATACGCGAGTCAATATGTTTTCCCAGTTTTTGGGGGCAAAAGTAGGGGGGTCGGCTTATACACGGGTCGGCTTATACACGAGTATATACGGTAAGTTGCTTTTATGTTGTCTGTTTTTCCCCTCTCCCCATATTTATGTTTTTCATTTGTAAACCTGTGATAAAAATATCTTGCACAGACATTTCTGTATTATATGATAATACCCACTTATGGTATATCTACAATAACTACTCTGTACAATATACTTACTATTGTTAATTGAAAAACCAATAAAAATATTTGAACAAGTAAAGAGCCATCACCTGAAACACCTATATATATATGCCTCTGTGTTATGAAGAAGAGAGCATCAAGTTTATTACCTGCTACCCTTTGTAGTAGATTATTCTTGAATAAAAAGAACTCTGTTGTCAAGAACTTGTCCAGCTTCCTCATCCTGCGCACAAACGGGTCTAAGGTTATCCAGAGAATGACCGGTCTAATTATGAAGGTGTCCACAGTAACAACGGTAGAGTCATACACACACAGAATCCCCAATTTTCTGTAGCATCTTAGGTTGTTAAAGGAGAACAACTTGCACATTGCTACTCACCTAAGGCAGGATACATTTGTCATTAGTGAGCAGGATTCAAGTTTCTTGCAATGAGAAAGAGGGGTATTGGAGACCCATAGCAAAAGGAGAATAGCATCTGAAGTAGGGTAACCCAAAATGGTGGTAAGAAACATGGGCTCTAAGATGTTGATGACTAGAGCACAGAAAGGAGGAGAATCCATCTTCTGTGGGAGTGGACAAAATGTGTCCTGGCCATCGAAAAAAAAAGGTATGCCCAGCAGCAAGGACCAAACCCAAGAGAGTCTACCCTCACATGTAGGCCACAACATGGATGGGAGATGAGTGCCAAAAAAGGTGCACTTTAAAACTGAGTGAGGAATGACGAGTGAAGGGGTGTGATCAAAGGCTGAGCCAGTGAGAGTGAACTGCTACATGTCAGCAAACCCTCCCCAAATTAGATGAAACATAGTGAGCTAGAAACAAAAGGTGGTCAGAGACTGATGCCATTTTCCATGCAGCATGTGAAGAAAGACGAGAGGAGGGAGAGATTTTGAGTTGTGGTAGCACACAATGACCAAGAGGCAAGAGCGCTGCTTGCTAGGGATGGGCGAGTCTACTCGCTAGGACTCGGGACTCGGCGATTCTGAAGGTACTCGCAGGACTCGTTACTCGGCGAATCTCCCAGCTTGGACTCGCACAGTGACGAGTCCAATGGAATTCAATGGCAATAAGCTTGACTCGTCACAGATACCCGCTGTCAGCAGCGAGTCTGAGCGAGTCTACGATTCCGAGTCCTACGAGTCTTTGAATCCGAGTCCTGTATACTGTATTCGGGATTCGGACTGTGGAATACAGAATCTGTTATGTTCCGAGTCAGCACAGCGTGCGTGTTAGGTCAGAAAACTTGTGAAGATAGCCAATCATAGTCAGTAATGGCATAGAAAAGTTGGTTGTGTCAGGACTATGATTGGCTGCTGTCCAGCGTCATGCCTATGTCATCTATGACAGGCAAGGCAGTATATAAGGCTTGTCCCCGCCATTTTGGGCACATTCCTGAGACGATCTGACCTAGTATAGGGAGAGAGAGATATATGCTGGAGCAGATCAGGGATTGTCAGTGTAGGGAAGATTCCTTTTATTAACCCAAAAAGCTCTTCTGAGAGCTAGGAGGAGGACGGAGTAGTGCTGTGTAGGCAGGCAGGCAGGGAGGGAAGGAAGGAGAAGCCTTAGTGCACACAGGACGGACCTCATAGCTTAGCTTACTCACTCAGCTTTGCTAACAGCTGCAGTCAGAGGCTTAGCTGAGGTGCTGTTTCATTTTTGTTTTTGCACCAGATCGATTTTTGTTCCTAATAAGCCATAGAGCGTTATTTTTTCTGTGGCAGACCAGTGCGTTGCTGCTAGCACGTACTCCACCTTAGGGAGTGTAGTGTGCGGCTTCACTGCCAAGTGTGAGTGCGCACACTTACCCCGCCAGCAAGTGACGCATTCAGCTAACCTAACCACATCTCGGTGGCTGTGCGCACTTGAAACTAATTTTTTTAGGGAGTGTAGTGTGCGGCTTCACTGCCAAGTGTGACAGCGCACACTTACCCCGCCAGCAAGTGACGCATTCAGCTAACCTAACCACATCTCGGTGGCTGTGCGCACTTCAAACCAATTTTTTTAGGGAGTGTAGTGTGCGGTTTCACTGCCAAGTGTGAGAGCGCACACTTACCCCGCCAGCAAGTGACGCATTCAGCTAACCTAACCACATCTCGGTGGCTGTGCGCACTTGAAACTAATTTTTTTAGGGAGTGTAGTGTGCGGCTTCACTGCTAAGTGTGACAGCGCACACTTACCCCGCCAGCAAGTGACGCATTCAGCTAACCTAACCACATCTCGGTGGCTGTGCGCACTTGAAACTAATTTTTTTAGGGAGTGTAGTGTGCGGCTTCACTGCCAAGTGTGAGAGCGCACACTTACCCCGCCAGCAAGTGACGCATTTAGCTGACCTAACCACATCTCGGTGGCTGTGCGCACTTCAAACCAATTTTTTTAGGGAGTGTAGTGTGCGGTTTCACTGCCAAGTGTGAGAGCGCACACTTACCCCGCCAGCAAGTGACGCATTCAGCTAACCTAACCACATCTCGGTGGCTGTGCGCACTTGAAACTAATTTTTTTAGGGAGTGTAGTGTGCGGCTTCACTGCCAAGTGTGACAGCGCACACTTACCCCGCCAGCAAGTGACGCATTCAGCTAACCTAACCACATCTCGGTGGCTGTGCGCACTTGAAACTAATTTTTTTAGGGAGTGTAGTGTGCGGCTTCACTGCCAAGTGTGAGAGCGCACACTTACCCCGCCAGCAAGTGACGCATTCAGCTAACCTAACCACATCTCGGTGGCTGTGCGCACTTCAAACCAATTTTTTTAGGGAGTGTAGTGTGCGGTTTCACTGCCAAGTGTGAGAGCGCACACTTACCCCGCCAGCAAGTGACGCATTCAGCTAACCTAACCACATCTCGGTGGCTGTGCGCACTTGAAACTAATTTTTTTAGGGAGTGTAGTGTGCAACTTCACTGCCAAGTGTGACAGCGCACACTTACCCCGCCAGCAAGTGACGCATTCAGCTAACCTAACCACATCTCGGTGGCTGTGCGCACTTCAAACCAATTTTTTTAGGGAGTGTAGTGTGCGGCTTCACTGCCAAGTGTGAGCGCGCACACTTACCCCGCCAGCAAGTGACGCATTCAGCTAACCTAACCACATCTCGGTGGCTGTGCGCACTTATAACCAATTTTTTTAGGGAGTGTAGTGTGCGGCTTCACTGCCAAGTGTGAGCGCGCACACTTACCCCGCCAGCAAGTGACGCATTCAGCTAACCTAACCACATCTCGGTGGCTGTGCGCACTTCAAACCAATTTTTTTAGGGAGTGTAGTGTGCGGTTTCACTGCCAAGTGTGCGCGCGCACACTTACCCCGCCAGCAAGTGACGCATACAGCAACACCTAACTCCAACTTGGTGACTGTGCATTCATCTACAATGTCTCAAAAAAAAACAATTACCAAAAAGGATGTTGCAAAGGGACAGGGACGAGCTCGTGGCCGCAGCAGTCTTGCCCAAGAAGGCACTGGTACAAGTACACAGCCTAGGATTGATAGAACGTCCTTTTTTCTACCTAGAAATCCCAGTACTCAAAGAAAACGTGTGTTGAGGCCGGATGAGCATGACAAGATAACATCTTGGATGGCTCAGACGCCCTCGACCACTGGTTCTTGCAGTACGCAATCATCCGTGGCAAGACATTCTAGTGTCGCTACAGACAATGCAGCGCCATCCAATCCTCAAAGTCGTCATATTGCCTCAACCCATCGGCAGCCAGAGGAAAATTTGAATATGGACCTTGGTCACTCGGATGACTTATTCGGTTCTTATCAAGGGGTTTCTTTGTCACTGCCTGACGAGATACTTAAAGTAGACGAAATGTCTACTCATGGCCAAAGTTTGGAAGTAGCGCGTCCTGAGGAAAGACACTTTCACGAAATGCAAACAGTATCTCAGGAGGTGGATGATGATGAGGATGATGAGACACACATCTCATCTGGCCAGCCTGCTCAGTCAGTTTATCCAGAATCCTTTGAACTGGAAGGGGTGGATGATGACACCACAGATCCTACCTGGATTGCTGAATTGCATAGCCAAGAGAGCAGCCAGGAGGACGAAAGTGGCTATGTACCACTGGCAAAATCACAAAGGCGTACTGTCTCCAGAACACAAACTGTGAGAACAGTTGCCCAAATAGCGTCAACTGTGGCACAAACTGTGCCAACTGTTGCACAAACTGCAAACACAGTTGCCCAAAATGTGTCCACAGTTGGTGTTGAACAGAGTCATCCTCCTCTTCCTCCAATTAAAAATAAAGGACGAACAGCCAGTGTGTGGAAATTTTTTAAGGATAGCCCAACATTACCAAATATGGTTATCTGTAAGATGTGCCAGGCAAGGCTTAGCAGAGGCACGGTAAAAGGAAACCAGAGCACCAGCAGTATGCGCAAGCATATGTCTCTTAAGCACCCAATTCAGTGGGCACCCTATCAGGGTTCAAAATCAGTGCCTTCTGATCCAAACACTTCCAGGCCACCTCAGATACATCCTTCACCAGCAAGTGTTCAGGCTTCAGCTCCTGCTCAAGCGTACTCCTCCCAAGGTGCTTTACAAGACAGACATGACAGTAGTCAATCCTCTTGTCAGTCTGGTCCAAACGTGCAGTTGTCAGTGCCACAGCTGTATGAAAGACAGCGGAAGTTCCAACCGACACACCCATATTCCCAAAAAGTGACAGCGAAAATAGCCAAGTTGTTAGCTGTGGAAATGCTGCCGTTTAGGCTTGTGGGTACAGAGTCTTTTCGGGAGTTGATGGCTGAGGCAGCACCACGATACTCTGTACCCAGCCGTTACTTTTTCTCACGTAGTGCCGTTCCCGCCTTACACCAGCACGTGGTTAACAACTTAAAACGTGCTTTAACAAATGCTGTCACCGCCAAAGTCCACCTAACTACGGACACGTGGACAAGTAGTTGTGGACAGGGCAGATACATTTCACTAACGGCTCACTGGATCAACCTGGTGGAGAGTGTCCCAACTTCTAAAACTGTACCATCTGACATACTTCCAACTCCACGAATAGCGGGCCCAACATCATTCCGGGTGTCTGCCTCCTCATATATGTCCAGTGCCCAATCTGCTTCTGCCACTTCCTTGTCCACTGCTGAGCCTCAAGCACCATCACGTCCGAGTTGGGAGCTTTGCAGTACTGCTTCTGCAAGGCGACAACAGGCTCTTCTGAAGCTTATCTGCCTAGGTGACACACGTCACACTGCAACAGAGTTGTGGAAAGGTCTCAAGCAACAGACCGATGAGTGGCTGGCCCCACTGGAACTACAACCAGGTCTAGTTGTGAGCGATAATGGTGCAAACCTTGTGGCGGCAATAAAGCACGGTAAACTTGTACATGTGCCTTGCATGGCTCATGTCCTGAACCTGGTAGTTCAGAAATTCCTCAAAATATACCCAGAGTTATCTGAGCTACTGGATAAGGTGAGGCGAATTTGCGCTCACTTTAGACATTCGTCCACAGCAGCTGCAAGTCTTTCTGCCCTTCAAATCCAATTTAACTTGCCGAAACACAGGCTAATTTGCGACATGCCTACGCGATGGAACTCCACCTTCCATATGCTGGCAAGGTTTAATGAGCAGCAGAAGGCAATAGCGGAATTTCAGCTGCAACATGCCCGTCAACCTGGAAGTCATACCACACACATCGGTACTTTCGAGTGGGTCTGGATCGCTGACCTTTGCGAGTTGCTGGATAACTTCGAATACTGTACCAAACTCGTCAGTGGGGATCAGTCGATTATAAGTCTCACCATCCCCATGCTCTGCCTGCTCCAAGAATCCCTATTGAATCTCAAAACAGATGCTTTGAGAGCACAGCGGATGGCTATGGAGCCAGAATTGAACATCGCTGATCCTAGCCACCCTAGCCAATATCAGCAGGCTACATTGGTTCAGGAAGATGTTGATGAGGGTGATGATGAAGAAGATTTATTTTTCTCTGGTACTGATGTGAACCCTGATGGGACTCCCAACCCTACGTTTATGTCGGTACAGCATGGTGGGCTGAAGAGGAGGAGGTGGACACCGATTTAGAGGCCACGACGCGTAGTGATCTTCATTCTGTTGTAACCGAGGAGATGAGTCTTTGCAGCTTAGCACACATGGCTGAAGTAATGTGTCAATGTGTCTCCAAAGATCCACGCGTCATACACATCTATGACAGCGACCTCTACTGGTTGTCAACGTTTTTGGACCCACGGTACAAAGACAAATTTCAGTCGCTGCTGTCGCACTCATCCAGGGGCTTAACGATGGATCATGTAAAGAGGGTTCTTCTTGATATTTTGCTGGCAATATCACCGTCTGAATCCGCTATACATCGAAGAACCAGCTCTTTCCAACAGCAGCCTTTGGTTGGGACACAAACGCCATCAATGACAAGAAGAGGTGGGGGTAAGATGTCCGCCAACTGGGCGATGTTCAACAGACCTTCCAATCAAGAACGTAATTTGACTACGGTGACCTTGAGTAGGAGACAACAATTGTCCAACATGGTGCAGCAGTATCTCAGTGACAGTACCAGCTTCCTAACCGACCCTTCTGTACCCTTTAATTACTGGGTTTCCAAGCTGCACACTTGGACTGAGCTGTCATTGTATGCCTTGGAGGTGCTGGCATGCCCAGCTGCTAGTGTGACATCAGAGCGTGTTTTCAGTGCCGCTGGGGGTATAGTCACTGATAGAAGGTCCCGCCTCACCACAGAAAATGCCGACAGGCTCACTCTAATTAAATTCAACAAGGATTGGATATCATCACAGTTCCTAAGCCCTCCTGACGACAGTACACAATCCTAGATAAACCTAATCATAATTAATATGATTGGGATATTGCGCTGTTAACAATATGCCCATTTTTGACAGGAATTAATGACAAGTCCCGTAGCTCTGTTGATTTGATTCGGCACCCAGTCCAAGCAATAATATGCTATGGGCCAAGCGCCCTGCTTTATGTAAAAAAATACTTTATTAAGCCCTTTGGGCTAATTTTTTGAGGCACCAAGCCTAGGACTGCATAGTTGGCCTTGCTTCTTCTATGCTCCTAGTCCAAGCAATAATATGCAATGGGCCAAGCGCCCTGCTTTATTTATAAATAGACTTTATTAAGCCCTTTGGGCTACTTTTTTGAGCCACCCAGGCTAACAAGCTTATCATGCTTTGGGAGACACCCTGGCTAACAAGCTTTTTATGGCCCTTAGGCCTACATTTATACCAAAAATGGGAAACAGCCCCTTGGGCTAATTTTTTGAGCCACCCAGGCTAACAAGCTTATCATGCTTTGGGAGACACCCTGGCTAACAAGCTTTTTATGGCCCTTAGTCCTACATTTATACCAAAAATGGGATACAGCCCCTTGGGCTAATTTTTTGAGCCACCCAGGCTAACAAGCTTATCATGCTTTGGGAGACACCCTGGCTAACAAGCTTTTTATGGCCCTTAGGCCTACATTTATACCAAAAATGGGATACAGCCCCTTGGGCTAATTTTTTGAGCCACCCAGGCTAACAAGCTTATCATGCTTTGGGAGACACCCTGGCTAACAAGCTTTTTATGGCCCTTAGGCCTACATTTATACCAAAATGGGATACAGCCCCTTGGGCTAATTTTTTGAGCCACCCAGGCTAACAAGCTTATCATGCTTTGGGAGACACCCTGGCTAACAAGCTTTTTATGGCCCTTAGGCCTACATTTATACCAAAAATGGGATACAGCCCCTTGGGCTAATTTTTTGAGCCACCCAGGCTAACAAGCTTATCATGCTTTGGGAGACACCCTGGCTAACAAGCTTTTTATGGCCCTTAGGCCTACATTTATACCAAAAATGGGATACAGCCCCTTGGGCTAATTTTTTGAGCCACCCAGGCTAACAAGCTTATCATGCTTTGGGAGACACCCTGGCTAACAAGCTTTTTATGGCCCTTAGGCCTACATTTATACCAAAAATGGGATACAGCCCCTTGGGCTAATTTTTTGAGCCACCCAGGCTAACAAGCTTATCATGCTTTGGGAGACACCCTGGCTAACAAGCTTTTTATGGCCCTTAGGCCTACATTTATACCAAAAATGGGATACAGCCCCTTGGGCTAATTTTTTGAGCCACCCAGGCTAACAAGCTTATCATGCTTTGGGAGACACCCTGGCTAACAAGCTTTTTTATGGCCCTTAGGCCTACATTTATACCAAAAATGGGATACAGCCCCTTGTGCTAATTTTTTGAGCCACCCAGGCTAACAAGCTTATCATGCTTTGGGAGACACCCTGGCTAACAAGCTTTTTATGGCCCTTAGGCCTACATTTATACCAAAAATGGGATACAGCCCCTTGGGCTAATTTTTT
>JARQOC010000004.1:554383651-554407776 GCA_033576535.1 Allobates femoralis
GCGCACTCATTCTCTCAGCCTGCACGGATTCATTCCCTCCTCAGCCTGCACGCACTCATTCCCTCCTCAGCCTGCACGCACTCATTCCCTCCTCATCCTGCACGCACTTATTCCCTCCTCATCCTGCACGCACTCATTCCCTCCTCAGCCTGCACGCACTGATTTCCTCCTCTGCCTGCACACACTCATTCCCTCCTCAGCCTGCCCGCACTCATTCCCTCAGCCTGCCCGCACTCATTCCCTCAGCCTGCCCGCACTCATTCCCTCAGCCTGCCCGCACTCATTCCCTCAGCCTGCCCGCACTCATTCCCTCAGCCTGCCCACACTCATTTCCTCTGCCTGCATGCACTCATTCCCTCAGCCTGTACGCACTCATTCCCTCCTCAGCCAGCACGCACTCATTCCCTCAGCTCGCACGCTCCTCCTTTTAGCTTAGACTCACTGCCCCCTCAGTTTGCACTTACTCTCCCAGTCCTCGCTCAGCCCACAATCACTCAGCTCGCATTCATCCCACCTTAGCCCACACTCACCCCTCTAGCTTGCACTCACCCCTTTTCAGCTCACACTCACCCCCCTAAGCCTGCACTCATCCCCTTCAGCTCACACTCACTTAGTAAACAATCATCCCCCATAGCCCATACTCACCCCCTCAGCCAACACTCACCCCTTTTCAGCTCACCCTCTCCCTCCCTCAGTCTGCAGTCACTCACTCTCCCTCAGTCTGCAGTCACTCACTCTCCCTCAGCCTGCACTCACTCATTCCCTCATCAGCCTGCGTGCACTCATTCCCTCAGCCTGCTTGCACTCATTCCCTCTTCAGCCTGCACAGACTCATTCCCTCTTCAGCCTGCACGCACTCATTCTTTCTTCAGCCTGAACGCACTCATTCCCTCTTTAGCCTGGGCGCACTTATTCCCTCCTCTGCCTCCACGCACTCATTCCCTCCTCAGCCTTCACACACTCATTCCCTTCTTAGCCTGCACGCGCACATTTCCTCCTCCGCCTGCACGTACTCATTCTCTCCTCAGCCTGCACGCACTCATTCCCTCTTCCACCTGCACGCACTCATTCCCTCCTCAGCCTGCACGCATTTATTCCCTCTTCAGCCTGCACGCTCTCATTCCCTCCTCAGTCTGCACGCACTCATCCTCTCAACCTGTATGCACTCATTCCCTCAGCCTGCACGCACTCATTCCCTCATCAGCCTGCACACACTCATTCCCTCCTCAGCCTGCACGCACTCATCCTCTCAACCTGTATGCACTCATTCCCTCAGCCTGCACGCACTCATTCCCTCCTCAGCCTGCACACACTCATTCCCTCCTCAGCCTGCACGCACTCATTCCCTCCTCAGCCTGCACCCACTCATTCCCTCCTCAGCCTGCACGCACGTATTCCCTCAGCCTGCACGCACTCATTCCCTTCTCAGCCTGGACGGACTTATTCCCTCCTCAGCCTGCACGCACTCATCCTCTCAGCCTGTATGCACTCATTCCCTCAGCTTGGACGCACTCATTCCCTCCTTAGCCTGCAACCACTCATTCCCTCCTCAGCCTGCACACACTCATTCCCTCCTCAGCCTACACGCACTCATTCCCTCTTCAGCCTACACGCACTCATTCTCTCCGCAGCCTGCACGCAATCATTTCCTCCTCAGCCTGCACGCACTAATTCCCTCCTCAGCCTGCACGCACTTACTCCCTCAGCCTGCACTCACTCATTCCCTCAGCCTGCAAGCACTCATTCCCTCTTCAGCCTGTACGCACTCATTCCCTCTTCAGCCTGCACGCACTTATTCCTTCTTCAGCCTGCACACACTCATTCCCTTCTCAGCCTGGACGCACTCATTCCCTCCTCAGCCTGCATGCACTCATTCCCTCAGCCTGCACGCACTCATTCCCTCCTCAGCCTGTACGCACTCATTCCCTCCTCAGCCTGTACGCACTCATTCCCTCTTCAGCCTGCACACACTCATTCCTTCTTCAGCCTGCACGCACTCATTCCCTCCTCAGCCTGCACGCACTCATTCCCTCCTCGGCCTGCAAGCACTTATTCCCTCCGCCTGCATGCACTCATTGCCTCCTCAGCCTGCACGCACTCATTCCCTCCTCAGCCTGCACGCACTCATTCCCTCCTCAACCTGCACACACTCATTCCCTCCTCATCCTGCATGCACTCATTCCTTCCTGAGCCTGCACGTACTTATTCCCTCCTCAGCCTGCACGCACACATTCCCTCATCAGCCTGCACACACTTATTCCGTCATCAGCCTGCGCGCACTTATTCTCTCAGCCTACACGCATTTATTCCCTCCTCAGCCTGCACGCACTCATCCTCCCAAGCTGTATGCACTCATTCCCTCCTCAGCCTGCACGCACTCATTCCATCCTCAGCCTGCACGCACTCATTCCATCCTCAGCCTGCACACACTCATTCCCTTCTCAGCCTGCACGCACTCATTTCCTCAGCCTGCACGCACTCATTTCCTCAGCCTGCACGCACTCATTTCGTGAGCCTTTACGCACTAATTTCCTCAGCCTGCACGCACTCATTTCCTCAGCCTGCACGCACTCATTCCCTCTGCCTGCACGCACTCATTCCCTCAGCCTGCATGCACTCATTCCCTCCTCAGCCTGCACGCACTCATTCCTTCCTCAGCCTGCACGCACTCATTCCCTCCTCAGCCTGCACTCACTCATTCTCTCCTCAGCCTGCACGCACTCATTCTTTCCTCAGCCTGCTTTAACTCATTCCCTCCTCAGCCTGCACGCACTCATTCCCTCCTCAGCCTGCACGCTCTCAATTCCCTCCTCATCCTGCACGCACTCATTCCCTCAGTCTGCACACACTCATTCCCTCCTCAGCCTGCACGCACACTTTCCCTCCTCAGCCTGCGCACTCATTCTCTCAGCCTGCACGGATTCATTCCCTCCTCAGCCTGCACGCACTCATTCCCTCCTCAGCCTGCACGCACTCATTCCCTCCTCATCCTGCTCGCCCTTAGTCCCTCCTCATCCTGCACGCACTCATTTCCTCCTCTGCCTGCACGCACTCATTCCCTCCTCTGCCTGCACGCACTCATTCCCTCCTCTGCCTGCACGCACTCATTCCCTCCTCAGCCTGCCCGCACTCATTCCCTCAGCCTGCACGCACTCATTCCCTCTTCAGCCTGCACGCACTCATTCCCTCTTCAGCCTGCACGCACTCATTCCCTCCTCAGCCTGCATCCACTCATTCCCTCCTCAGCCTGCACGCACTCATTCTCTCCTCTGCCTGCATGCACTCATTCCCTTAGCCTGTACGCACTCATTCCCTCGTCAGCCTGCACGCACTCATTCCCTCTTCAGCCTTCATCCGCTCATTCCCTCCTCAGCCTGCACGCACTCATTCCCTCAGCTCGCATGCTCCTCCTTTTAGCTCAGACTCACTGCCCCCTCAGTTTGCACTTACTCTCCCAGCCCTCGCTCAGCCCACAATCACTCAGCTCGCATTCATCCCACCTTAGCCCACACTCACCCCTCTAGCTTGCACTCACCCCTTTTCAGCTCACACTCACCCCCTAAGCCTGCACTCATCCCCTTCAGCTCACACTCACTTAGTAAACAATCATCCCCATAGCCCCTACTCACCCCCTCAGCCTGCATTCAATCCCCTCCCTCAGCCAACACTCACCCCTTTTCAGCTCACCCTCTCCCTCCCTCAGTCTGCAGTCACTCACTCTCCCTCAGTCTGCAGTCACTCACTCTCCCTCAGTCTGCAGTCACTCACTCTCCCTCAGTCTGCAGTCACTCACCCTCCCTCAGCCTGCGGTCACTCACCCTCCCTCAGCCTGCAGTCATCCCCACTCAGCCCTCACTCACTCAGCCCACATTCATCATTTTTCAGTTCACACTTACGCCTCCAGCTTGCACGCACTCACTCCCTTTCAGCTCACACTTACCCCACTCAGCCCCTTGCGGCTCGCACTCACTCAACCCCCCTCAGCCCACACTGACTCAGCCCGCATTCTCCCCCTTTCAGCCCACACTCATGCCTCCAGCTCGCACTCACTCACCCCCTTTAAGCTCACATTTACTCACCCCCCTCAGCCCGCACCCATCCTCTCTTAGCCCACACTCAATTACCCCCCTCAGCCTACACTCGCTCCCCACCAAATTCCTCACTGACTCACCCTACACTCACCTAGTGATGGGCGAATCCTAAATTACTCGGAATCGCTTGACTCTAGCGAGTCCGAGCCCAGGACTCGCTACTCGTTGCGAGTCTAGCGAGTCCAATGTTAATGAATGGGGAAGTGAGTAATAGCGAGTAGTGTGAGATTTACAACTCGCAGATGTGTCTCGGAAGCTTCAGCCTGAAGCAATCCTAGTTTTGTCATTTATTTGCATTGCTCGTTTACTTTGTAAGTAATCGCTGACTCGCACAGATAAGAGTCCTGTCTCCTCTGTGTTGGCTGCCAGCTCCAGGGTCCTAGAGCCCGCCTGCTGCCTGATGTAGCAGAGCTGAAATTGTTCTCAGTCTGCTCATTCCCTGTGTACAGACATGAATGTCTGTGCACAGAGATGATGTAGCAGAGCTGAGATTGTTCTCAGTCTGCTCATTCCCTGTGCATAGAGATCTATATCTATACACAGGGGATGTAGCAGAGAGGACATCGCGTTTTGGACTGCGTCGGACGGAAGAGGATTTTTTTAATTAAAGATGGAGTCCCTAATGGCTTTTTTTTTTATTTCTAATAAAAAATTTTCTTTGTGTTGTGTTTTTTTTAAAACAATTTAATAGAAATTCATGGCGGTCATGTCTAATATTGGCGTGACCACCATAAATTTCGGGCTTAGGGTCAGCTGATAATACAAAGCTGGCCCTAACCTCTTTATTACCCAGCGTGCCACCGCTACCAGGGCCGCTGGAAGAGCGGGGTTCAGCGTCAGAGGATGGCACTTCAATGAACGCGCCATCTTCTGGGGTGGCTGCGGGCTGCAATTTGCAGCGGGGGGTGCCCAGAAAGCTTGGGCATCCCTGCGCTGCGGATTCCAGCCCCAGCTGCTTAGCTGTACCTGGCTAGACATAGAAATTGCGCGGAGCCCCACACATTTTTTTTAAATTATTTCATGAAATTCTGAGATTCTGACTCTGAGACTCTGACTCTGAAATTCATTAAATAATTTTAAAAAAATGCGTGGGGCTCCGCACAATTTCTATGTCTAGCCAGGTACAGCTAAGCAGCTGAGGGCTGGAATCCGCAGCGCAGGGATGCCCAAGCTTTCTGGGCACCCCCCGCTGCAAATTGCAGCCCGCAGCCGCCCCAGAAGATGGCGCGTTCATTGAAGCGCCATCCTCTGGCGCTGAACCCCGCTCTTCCAGCGGCCCTGGTGGCGGTAGCACGCTGGGTAATAAAGGGGTTAATACCAGCTTTGTTATACAAGCTGGTATTAAGCCCGAGATTCTTAATGTCAGGCCACGTTTGACCCAGCCACTAAGAATCTCCAATAAAGGGTTAAAAAAACACAGAGAAAATTTTTTATTTGAAATAAAAAAAAAAGCCATTAGGGACTCCATCTTTAATTAAAAAAATCCTCTTCCGTCCGACGTAGTCCAAAACGCGATGTCCTCTCTGCTACATGCACAGGGAATGAGCAGACTGAGAATAATCTCAGCACTGCTACATCATCTCTGTGAGCAGGCAGGTTCTAGGACCCTGGAGCTGCACAGAGAAGACAGCTGGACTCGGCTCGCAAAGAAACAGCAGTTACTTTGCGAGTTTCCCTGCTATCACTGGCACAGTAGCCAGTGATGACTCGCACGAGTCCAATGCAAACAATGGCAATCCTAGTTTTGTCAGCGTTTCTGACAAAACTAGGATTGATATTGATTTGCATTGGACTCGTGCGAGTCATCACTGGGAAACTCGCCGAGTACCGAGTCCTGCGAGTCCCTTACTACTCGCCGAGTAACGAGTCCTAGCGAGTAGATTCGCCCATCCCTACACTCACCCCATTCAGCCTGCATTTGTTCACCCTCCCTGCCCATACTCGCTATCCCCCTTTCTTCCCATACTAGCTCACCCACCCCCTCTGTCCGCACTGGCTCACCCACTTTGCCAGTATTCACTTACTCCCCTCTGCCTTCACTCCCCCTCTACTGGCACCTGCTCACCCGAACGTGCTCAACCTGCTCACCACTCGGCCCGCAGCCACTGCCTGCAATGAGTAACTGTGCCAGAGACCAACCAAACACAGATAGGGACCCAAGAGCTTGCACAGGTGTGGGGCAGAGAGCATTCACGGTGGGTGGAGGGGGCGCGAGAGCATGCACGGGGGCAGGAAGGAGCCACGGGCAAGAACCCAAAGGGACCAGAGTGAGGGGCAGAAAGTCAGCACAAGGGGAGTGGAGAGTGAGCACAGGGGTAGGCCCAAGATTGTGCACACGATGGGGCAGAAAAGCAGCACAGTGGGGAGTGGAGAGTCAGGGGGAAATAACAGTGAACAGGGGTGAGATAGCACAGGGAGGAGAGACCGCCCCCCAGCACCACAAAGTCCGCCCCATCAAGATGTCACCGCTCACCTGATGCGATAGCATCGGGCCCACATCTAGTGGAGTCAATAAGGCTTGTTGTTTTGGCGCATGACTGTAAAGCACAGGGTTAAAATTTCCCCTCAAACATAGTCTATGGTGTTCCCTTAGTCAAATGAGGTGGCTGTGCAAAAGTTTGTCATTGTAAATGCGACAGTTCAGATACCTTTAGCTGACATATAACATTTATATATATATATATATATATATATATATATATATATATATATACACACACACACATACATACACTGAGATTTATATATTAGATTGAGATATTGGTTTTGTTTGGTTGGATTGGTGCATAAATTTCTATGCTTTGTATTATATTATAGGAATGCCAGTCACCGGGAGTATGGGCAGAGAATCACCGGGGGGACCTCGGGGAGGAATGTCCATACATCAGTTTGTTTCTTTGTAACATTTACACCCTGGGGGAAATACGTACATCTATACATGTAAGAGAAATATAAAGGTAGGCCTCATACACATTCTGTAACAAATATGAAGAAGGATATCCTACACACCCTTCCAAAATCAAGTCACAGGGTCACCTGATTACCCTGAAAAGATTTTGGGCGACTTATTTTATAGACCCTCAAACAATTTTGAGGAAGGAGCGCCCAACGAGCATGAAAATGGGGTTGCATTATGATCCTGAAATGATTTTGAGTGAGGTTGGAACTATGACCCTCTAAATATATGTGTTCATGTAAGATAATTGTATAGATAGGCCTCATACACATTCTGTAACAATTTCAAAGGATGGCATTATACACACCCTGGCACAATTAAAGGTGTTTACCCATGAACAAAGTTCATTTTAACCATTTCCAAACCCATGACGTAAGAGGACGTAATTGACCGGTTACCGGGGTTTGATGTGAGCTCTGGCACGGAGCTCACATCATTTCCTCAACATCTCAGCTGATTTAATCAGCTGAAATGTTGGGCTTGTAGCACTGATCAGATCCGGGATCCGAACAGTGCTGTTTACCCCTTGGATCCCGCCGTCAATCACTGACAGCGGGATCCACAAGTGCCACGGTGGGGAACGCGCTGTTCCCCGCCTGCATCGGAGATCCTGCGATAAGATTTTGGGTTCTCCGGTGCTCACGTGACAGCCCGGGGTCTTGACTTGACCCCGGAAGCTGTCATGGAGCACTTCCTGTGAGTGGTTGGCAGGCGCTGCCAACTTCTTACAGTACGCAATTATGACAGATCCCGATGTGCTGCAGCTCATCGGGATCTGTCACAAGCGATGAGCCACTGCAGTACTGTGGCGCCCTATGGGGCTGTGTAAAAAGAAGAATTAATTAATATAAAGTTTTTAAAAATATGAGAAAAAAAAACAACTAAAAGTTCATATCAACCCTCTTTCCCCATTCAAACTAAACGTATTAAATAAAAATAATACACATATTTGGTATTGCCGCATTCAGAAACACCCGATCTATCCATATATAAAATCAATTAATGAGAGCCATAAACTGTGTAGCGGATGAAAAGGTCCAAACACCAAAATTATGGGGTTTTTTTTGCTGCAAAATGCAATAACTGCGATCAAAACATCACATCTACCCAAAGATGGTATTGTTATAAACATCAGCTCAAGCCACAAAAAATAAGCTGTCGCACAGCCCCAGATCCTGAAAAATGAGAACGCTTACGGGGCACGGAACATGGTGCAAGAAGTGTGATTCTTTTTTTTCAAACTTCAGAATTTTTTTTCACCACTTAGATACCAGTAAATGTATACATGTTTGGTATCTACGAATTCTTACTGACCCGAGGCATCACACCGTCATGTCAGTTTTATCATATAGTGATCATGGCAAATTAAAAAAAAACAAAAAACAAACATGTAATTGCACTTTTTTTGCAATTTCACCTCATTTGGATTTTTTCCCCCCATTTTCCTGTACCCTATATGGTAAAATAAATGATTGCATCTGAAAGTACAACTTATCCCGCAAATAACAAGCCTTTATATGTCTATATTCATGGAAAAAAGAAAAGTTTTGCTCTTGGACGCAGGGGAGCAAAAAATGAAAAATTCCTGGGTGGTGAAGGGGGTTAAAGTTAACTTTAATCAATAGATCTTGGAATAATAATAATTTCTCCTTCGCCTCATTGGGGGACACAGACCGTGGGTGTTATGCTGCTGTCCACTAGGAGGCGACACTAGGCAGAATCTGCAAAAGAGTTAAGAGACTCCTCCTCTGCAGCATTACACCCCTGAAGCAGGAAGTGATTCTCCAGTTTTTGCTTAGTGTCTAGGAGGCACACACAGATTTTTTAGTGCTCCTAAAAAACTTTCTTTTTGGATCTTTTCTTCAAGAAGAAGAAAAGTGGGTCTCTGACGAGACTCCCGGCATGGTCCCTCCTCGGCCCCCCACTGTTGGGGAGCCTGGTTGAGGTCGACATTTTTCCCCCACATGCCGCTCCCTCCTCGGCCCACCACTGTTGGGGGTGCCTGGTTGAGGTCGAGAAGATGGCCTCCCCCCCTTCCCCAGCTCCCCACTGTTGGAGACCCTGGGTTGAAGTTGAGGCTCCACAGGAGCTCCCTGACGGTGGACAGCAGCATCCCTCCCTAATCGCCCCTCCGGGGCTTTTTAGGTTGAGACACCGCAGGTAGGGCACAACCATACTGCATGGTCACTGCAGCCTGATCCAGAAACCTCAGCTCTGCTGAGTGTTTCTGAGGGCCACGGGCCCCAGCAAAGCCTCAACCTGCCAAATGCTAATTGGCACAGACTCCAGGACACCCAGCTTGCTGTGTGCTCCTCATGGGGCTGGGGGACCACATCTTGAGGCATCTGTAGCCATTGCCAGGGCCACAGATCATGTGCTCCTGCAAGCATCGGGCACATTCACAGGCGCAGCACACTCCTGAAGCCCCGGCCCTCAGCTGCACACATTCCCAGGCTGTGACCCCGCATGCAGGCTATAAGTCAGCCACCTTGGCTGCAGGCCGAAGGCAGGAAGCCGACAGTCACTCCCCACCCTTGGTACCTGGATTGTGGCTGCTACCCTGCCGGTCACGGAGCCCCACTGTGTTTCTAGGAAGCGGGCACCCCCTTACTGCCCGTGCTGCGCCCGTTCCCTGGAAGGGAGCACAGCTGCGGCGGCTCAGTCAGCGGGCTCTGGGTGCCGTCGGGGCGTCTGGGCGCAGCCTCCGGTGCCTGGCAGCGTTGTCTCGAGTTCCGGCCGCGGACCTCCGCGCCAGACCTCCGCTGTTCCCGGGCCCGCGATTCACGCAAGGCCCCGGCTTTGGCCTAGCTAGGCGTCGCCGCCCCTTTCCCCGCCTACCCGCCCACCCCCCGCCTGACGTCAGAACCTCCCTGCATCAGCACGGGAGGCGGGACAGGGCTGAAAAAGGCGCCTTCAGACTCTCTGCGCGCCCTCGCGCTGGCTCCGCCCCCTTCTTCATGGCACCGCCGCCATTGCAGCCCCGGCGCTGACACCGCTGTATAACAGTGGTGAGCAGCGCTTAAGCATTAGGGGGCATAGGCCTACCAAGCCACATCATTAGGGTCAGCCATGGCAATGAAGTCTGATGTATGGGCAAACCCTAGAGGCACTAGGGTTGCACCTACGACTCAGTACTGGGCAGACTTGTCTGCAGGGGCATCCACTAAGGGGCAGATGGCAGCAGGCTCATGCTTGCCACCACTGCGACATCCCTTTGTCCCTATCCTGCCAGCAGGAGGTAATATGGATTCATCAGGATCCTTGTATAACATGCAGCACATATCACAGCATCTGCTGTGCAGATACACAGGGTCCCAACACAGTACAATTAGCAAAACGCTGTGCTGCAGTCTCTGATAGTTACTGAAGGGCAGCTAGCATGATACAGCCTGCTGCAACCCGTCCTGTAATGCTCCCCTCTGTACACAGCGTATGGAGCGATATCGTACTATGAGGAATACTGATAATTCCCAGAGCAGTACAGGCAGAGTCCCTCTGCCCAGCGCACAGACCAATTGTGATTGTTCCTACCTCCGTGCCTGATACAGGCACCTCTTGGTACACCTATCCAACCTGATACTCTAGCTACCCCCCGGGGAAAGCTAAGGGATGTATCGACAGGCCTTTTTTCCTCGGTCCCACAAGTTGGTGGAGCCCTGTTGATATTTAAACCTCGCCTTCCCAGGCCCCCACAGAGTTGAAAGAAATAGGTTGTGGTGGAATTACTACGAGTTTAACTCACAGGTTTCTTTCTCGGACATCCATTGTTGGCGAGCCCAGTTGAAGTTGTTGTAATCTACAATTACCTGACAACTGCAAGGGACCCCAGGACCGTTCGCCAAAAATCCTCTCCAAAATCCACAGCTGGAGCTCTGGTTGGCGGTGATGACAGTCAAGTCTCACAAGATGCAGGCTGAAACACCGTAATCCGCAACCGCACGAGTATTCTCGCTACAGGTCTCTGAAACCTAAGAGCCACAGCATACTCCCTCCTCAGCTCCCCACCGTTGGAGGCGCTGGGTCGTAGCCGAGATTGCTATTTACCATACTCCTTCCTCGACTCCCCACTGTTGGGGACTCGGGTTGAAGCTGCAACGGCACAAGGCCTGGCCGGCCTCTGCCTCCAACCTACAAACACGACAATCTGGGTCGCGGAACGTGGAATATGAGCCCTGTTGCCAATCTCCTCACTATACCTATATTAGGTACTTGGGTTGAGATGACACGTGCGAGCACTCTACACAGCCGCTTCAAAGCAGGACCTCGCAGAACCCCGTCCGCATTAACCCAATGGACGGGCCCTTCTGGACATCGTATGACCGTGGCCCGAACCTTCTCCCACGCAATCTGTCACTTCTCGACTCAGGAGTCAACAAGGGGAATAATCACGGTGGGATAGCGCTCGCTGTGTGCAGCGCAGGACTCCGGCGATGACCTATTGTGGGCGCAGCCTCCGGTTTCGGCCAGCGCTGCTCCTGACTTCCGACTCCCTCTAGATCTCCGCGCCGGGCCTCTGCCGTTCCCGGGCCTTGCGATTCCCGCTAAGCCCCGGCTTCAGCCTGGCCGCGACATCACTGGCTTGCCCGCCCTCCGACTGAAGTCGGAGCCTCCAAAGCGTCAGCACAGGGAGTGGGGCAAGGCAAAAAAAAAAAAAAAAAAAAAAAACAAGACTGAAGCGCAAAGCATACAAGGATTTTTCCAGCCTGAAGTTGGCAATGTCTATACTACAATTCAGCAGGCTTCCATATCTGGATGACTCTTTATCAATGCATAACTTTCAAGGTCTGCGAACAGTGGCATTTACACCGTGCTCGCTAAGAAGCCTCGGTAGGATCGACCTCCACAGGTCTACGCAATTCCACGGCACATGCTGCAACACAGCACACACATTCCAGGAATCCCAGCTCCGCTGCGTACTCCTGACGGACACATGCCACAGCATCACGTATGGAGTCTCAGCCATATTGGACGCACAGCATCGTATGAAAACGGCGGCCGTTAAGTTGCACATCCACAGCTCTAGTCAAATTTCCCCAGGCAAGGCACGGCTCCTTAGTCTGGGAATCCGCAGCCTCCGTCGGAGGTCTCCTCAATCCTTCACAACTGCTATAAGAGTCCCTGACAGCATAGTAGCAGCTTGGAAGTCAGTTCCATTGGCTCAGCTGAATAACCGGCCTTTGCAATTATCCATGCTCAAGCGTTGCATGAGAACAGGATGGGGTGCGATGCCCCCCCCCCATCACAATGCTCATGGCAGTAGTCTTGCCCTGTCACGAAAATGCCCCTCAATCTACGATCATTCGTGCAGTATGTCTTGTACTGTAATTTTTCAGTCACCTTCTGGCATTCGAACATGTCAGGTTACAGTCAGACGATGCCACAACTGTGGCATATGTCAACCACCAGGGTGGAACCCGCAGTCTCTAAGCGATGCCAGGCTCGCCACATCCTTCACTAGGTGGAATTCTTTGAACACCGTACTGACAGCGGTTCTCATACCAGGTGTACATCTGGGAGGTGGATTTCCTAATCCACCAAGGGATGGACTCGGGGGACTAGCCCCTTCTTCTAGAAGTCCTCTGTCGAAACGCCAATGCCGTGAAACCACAGATATGGACCTGACTGAGTCACGCCTCAATGCCACGGTCCTGGCCTTCCTGGCCTGGTCTCAGGATCCACAGTCAGTGGGACAGACGCACTAGTCCAAGCCTGGACCAGTATCCATCTCTCCGATATCCTTTCCCCACTAACAATCTGGAATATCGAACGAGACTGACGCTGTATCATCTTCGTGGTCTCAGACTGACCGACACGCGCGTGGTGCGCAGATTCGTTCACTTTATAGTAGCAGTACCAGGACGTCTCATAGACAGTCCAGACCTGCTCGATCACGGCCAGTCCTCCCTCAGAATTCCTCACATCTGGGATTAAAGGCGTAGCTTTTGAGACCTGGAACTTAACCCAAGAGGTTTTTTTCCCAGGATATTGTAACGACCGTAGTCACAGAGAGAACACCAGCTTTATCAGCGATATCCCATCACACATGTGTAATCGTTTTGGTTTTTTGCTTGGTGCACCTCTAGAGGTCATTCCCCCTGGCCCTACTTCATGCCAGGGACTCTCCGTTTTCTTCCTCTCAGACCTAGACTCAGGTCTGTCCTTAGGCTCTCTTGCACAGCAGGTTTTCAGCCGTTTTTCACCCTATTACAAACACGTCTTGCCACCAGACGTCTATAAAGTACTTCCTTCAAAGGGTCTGCTATTTCAGGTCTCCATACAACAAGACTACAACTGTGGGGACCTGAACTTGGTCCTCACAGCACTACAAGAACCATCTTTTCAGTCTCAATGGGATGTTACCTTACCATACTCATCCACATAGTAGTATGGTTCGGCGGCATTTATTTGTCTCTGCAGAAGTATCGGTACTTGCAGCAGTTTACTGTAATCCATCCTTTTCTAGTCTTCCATCTGGACAAGATTGTCCTATGGCTGGTTCCATTCTTCTTCTACGGTAGGTTTACTCCTTCCACCTACATGAAGAAATCTCTCTGCCATCGCCGTGCCCGACTCCAGTCTGTCCGGTTGCGAACGACCTACGTATGCGGGACCTTGTCGGGGCCCTACGCGTCTAGGTATTCAGGACAGTGCCCTTCTAAGTGGTCGGATTCTCCTTATCCTTCTTCCAATGGGCAGACATAATGCCACATCAGCCTCTAAGGCTCCCCTAACGAGGTGGATTCCTCTAACCATCCAATACGCTTATACCTTCGAAAACTCATCCATCCGGCAGGTCACGGCACATTCTACTACGGCCGTGAAAGCCTCCTGGACAGTTCGGTAAGGGGTATCGGCGCAACAAGTGTATAGGCAGCCAAGGGGTCAGCCTACACCCATACCCAAGCCACTATAGTGCTTGCACTCAGTCCTCGACAAACGCAGGTCTGGGTACACGTGCCATCCAGGCGGCAGCAGCCCGCCTGTCGGTGCATAGTTCTTCACTGACCATGCTCAGTGTCACTAGTTCCATTGTTCTTCCCACCCAGGGACTGCTTTGGGACGTCCCACGGTCTGTGTCCCCCAATGAGGCGAAGGAGAAAAGGAGATTTTTGTGTACTCACCGTAAAATCCTTTTCTCTTAGCCTCTAATTGGGGGACACAGCACCCACCCTATTGACCTTGTGGGTCTTTTTCTACAGTTCTCACATAGCTTCTCAGCTGTTACATGGTTAACATGTTTACACATGTTTGCCTATTATCACTCTGTTAACTGTTGACTGTTTAAACTTGTGCCTGTTTAGTTCCAGGCCTTATGGTACTGTGAGCCTGCTTAGTTACAGGCCTTGTTATACGATTATTACTTCGTTAACTCTTCACTGTTTTCCACATGCGCCTGATTAATTTCAGGACTTGTGGTACTAGCATTACTCTGCTAACTTTTAACTGTTTACACACGTGCCTGTTTGGTTTCAGGCCATGTTACACTGTTATTATCTTGTTAACTATATTTGTTTACACAGGTCGCCTGCGTAGACTTCCGGTGTCACCGTTATTATCTGTTAACTCTCCTACTGCTTTAGCACAAAACTGGAGAATCACTTCCTGCTTCAGGGGTGTAATGCTGCAGAGGAGGAGTCTCTTAACTCTTTTGCAGATTCTGCCTAGTGTCGCCTCCTAGTGGACAGCAGCATAACACCCACGGTCTGTGTCCCCCAATTAGAGGCTAAGAGAAAAGGATTTTACGGTGAGTACACAAAAATCTCCTTTTCCACATTTGCATGTGTTAAAAAAAATGTTCCTGTGCTGAAATAACTTTATATATGTGTCCCTGCTTTGTACAGGTTCTTTCTGACTGTACATGGACTTCGTTTAGCTTACTACATCTCCTAGGCAGGTGAAGAAAGAGTATTCAGACCATTTTCTGTTCAGGGTCAGAAAGAACATTTACATTGCACATAACAGGGACACATATATAGGATTATCTCAGCATAGGAACATCTTTTTGAAACACATCCAGATGTTGAAATTATTATTATTCCAAGATCTATTGATTAAAATTAACTTTGTTCATGGGAAAACCCCTTTAAGAGTAAGGGCCACCTGATGACCTTGAAAAGATTTTGAGTGACAGCCGCCTGTTGACCCACTGTGGCCCACACAATTAGATGGCAAATGCTTACTGTGTGAGTAATGATATTATGAAACTCTCTGCCACATGATCTTGTAAGTTCTTAATTCTTTAAAAATGTTCAAGGAGGGCCTGTGACCTTTTTGAAGAATATAATATTGTAGGCTATTGGTACTAGATTTTGTAATGGAATATTGATCCAGGGAACTACTCTGATTGCCATAACTGGAGTCGGGAAGGAATTTTTCCCCTAATATGGGGCTATTATTATCTGCCTCAGGGGTTTTTTGCCTTCCTCTGGATCAACACAGTAGCTTTTAGGTTGAACCTGATGGACATGTGTCTTTCAACCTTAAAACTATGAAACTGTCCCTGTATTAAGGTTCCCAGGTGAAGACCCAGGGATTTTTGGGATCAGCAGGAATGGAGTGTTTTGTCCAAGTCTGTCCTAGGAAACCCTTTTGAGTCAACAGCCTTAAAAAGATCCCAAAATTTAGGGAAGAAAGGTTTTAGTTAAATGGGGATAAATTAAAAGAAAAGTCACAGAAAAAAGGGCAAAAGTATTTATTTGTCCAGGTCATGAAACTAATTTACTAACTAATTTACAACAGCCTCCTTGATAAAGATGGAGGCAATAGAGGTGGAGAATACCGATGAGACAACTACTCACAACCAACCAATTCATGGAGAGGGCGATCACTTAGGCTCAGTCAAGTTCGGTCCCAAACCTGGACTTCAAAAAGAAAAAAAGTCTGGCCACATCCACTAAACTTGAACATCTGAAGGTTCAACCATCTCTCCTCCCTCCATGAATTGGTTGGCTGTGAGTGGTTGTCTCACCAGTATTTTTGTTATTCCCATTTTTATCAAGGAGGCTGCAGCATCCTGTTAGTGCATCGGTTTCTGTGACCTGGGTAGATAAATATTATAAATTTTTGGGGAATTTTAACTTTTTTCTGTGTCTTTGCTTTTCATTTTAGGATAGGGACTCGCAAGACATGAGGACCCTTGACGTGGGTTGCGAGCTTGTGTATTTTGGCCAAACTATCAACCAATGCTTCATGTATTTATGATGTATATTTTTTTGCATATTGTATTTACTTTTATGCAGGATGCAGCCAATCCCATCTATGTGAGTCTTGTAAACAAGGGCACCTTTCGCGATGGGAGGAAATGATAGTGCTTGGCAACCTGATCTAATAGTATGGGCATCATTTTAATAGAGAGAATCAAAAAACACTGAGGACCTGTGACATGTGTTCAGTTTGTGTATTTTGGCCAAAATATCAACCAATACCTCATACATTTATCATATATATTGTTTTACATGTTATATATATTGATATGGGATGCAGCCAATCTCATCTATGTCGGTCTTGTAAACTAGGGTGTCTATCTTAGTGAGGTGCACTGAAAGTGCTAGGCAGCCCCCCTGATCTAATATTATGTTGTTGTCCTTTTTGTTGTTATGTTGAATAAATAGAGAGGAGGAGCAATAGCTAATTTCATTAAGTTACTTTTATTTTATGATCCGGAAAAGGGGGAGAGGACGGAAAAGTGGGTCAAGGCCCCAAAACACATTGATACCTAAGTAAAGTTTTTTTCATGTTGTAAGGTCACACAGGACTCATTATACATGTTATGGAGGGAAAAATCTGCTTTCACATTAATACACAATGCTTGATTGAGTAAAAAATGATTGCACTCTTTTTTTAAACACTGTTATAGCCTAAAACAACAGCATAGGTACAGAACTTGCTATTACGTGCGACAAAATGCACGAAAATGAAACACAATTATTGGTCAAGTGACCCGACGGGACTATGCCTCTGTCATGTATCAAAAAAGTGCATATAATAGTTGTCAAATGACTAGCAGAACTGATCATTAGCTGTTAAAGTGCATTATTTAGTGCAATATTTTGTGCAAACCTATATAGGGGACTACTGAGCCCAGCAGACCTTGCCATAGCAAGCATTTAAGCAAAAGCTGTAACTGCAAAGCAGACTACCACCGCAATTGTGGTGTTCAAGGAAATGCCTTGGTATAGTCTTTAGGGTTGATTTGTCTTCAACCTGTGCTGCACCCAGAACGTAGCGTACGTGTTCCCTAACCCTCCTACGTAGCTCCCTTGAAGTGATTCCAATATATATCAGCTGGCAAGAGCATGTGGCGTAATACACCACATGACTCGAACTGCATGATACTGACTGACGCGGGGTTGCGCGGCGTCACCTCCGGTCACGTGACACTGCCGTAACATCACTTCCGGTCCGGGTGACGCGGCTGCACGCGGCCAAATATAAAATGGTGGCCGCAGTACCTCCTTTTATCCCCCTGATGAAGTGGCTGTGAGGGGTGTCCCCTAGCCACGAAATGGGGTCCGCAGCCCTAACTTGTCCCCTTCACTTGGGCCTTGAGATACAGCGGTATTGGTAATTATGGCGGTGGTAGTCTGCTTCGCAGTTACAGCTTTTGCTTAAATGCTTGATATAGCAAGGTCTGCTGGGCTCAGTAGTCCCCTATATAGGTTTGCACAAAATATTGCACTAAATAATGCACTTTAGGTAAACAGCTAATGATCAGTTCTGCTAGTCATTTGACAACTATTATATGCACTTTTTTGATACATGACAGAGGCATAGTCCCGTCGGGTCACTTGACCAATAATTGTGTTTCATTTTCGTGCATTTTGTCGCACGTTATAGCAAGTTCTGTACCTATGCTGTTGTTTTAGGCTATAACAGTGTTTAAAAAAGAGTGCAATAATTTTTTACTCAATCAAGCATTGTGTATTAATGTGAAAGCAGATTTTTCCCTCCATAACATGTATAATGAGTCCTGTGTGACCTTACAACATGAAAAAACTTTACTTATGTATCAATGTGTTTTGGGGCCTTGACCCACTTTTCCGTCCTCTCCCCTTTTCCGGATCATAAAATAAAAGTAACTTAATGAAATTAGCTATTGCTCCTCCTCTCTGTTTATTTAGTATGATTGAGCGCTAACAAGGCAGCCATCTTCAGAGGTGGCTGACATTGTTTATGGATAATTTTGTAATAGTTGAACATAGATAAGGTTGAATCAACAACTAGCCTCCAGCGTGCTCCTCCAGCCAGCAGCTACTCTGTAAATACAACCCTGGACCTGTGGTAAGTCTCTATCCTTTTAAAGAGGTGTAATCGTGAAGGCCAGGGATCCTTTGGGACCTGCAGAATAGAGTAGCCTGTGCCAAGTCTGTCTTAGGAAGCCTTTTTGAGTTGCTGTTTTTTATTACTGTGAAATATTCAGAAATACAGCAGTTCTTATAAAAGATAGTCCATTATGGTTTATAATCAGTCATAAACCGCTTGGTGCAAACTAAACCATACGCCAATCTTTGGCACTTATAACATGAACAACATGCAGTTCATTATCTTCAATGGGTATACAGTACACATTAGGAAATGTTTGTGACCTCCAGTCCGTTTCAACCGTGGATATCCTGCACTGTTCATTTACTGGAGTTTCTGCTCCTTTTATTTCATTTGTGCGGGTTACAGGCCTGTAACCCGCACAAATGAAATAAAAGGAGCCGAAACTACATCATAATGCGGTGAGTGCCGTCTCATTCTTTTTGATTATTTATGTGCCGAAGAAGCATCAACTCGCGCACACACGAACTGGTCTGGCAGGTAGCAGTCCCGAAGCGGGATGCGCCAATGGTCTTAGAGGCATACCACGATGGAGCAGGACACTTCGGGTGGAAGAAACTGGACGTCCTACTTTGTGAGAGATTCTACTGAACTGGTATGCGAAAATTAATAGAAAGATGGTGCTGAGAATGTGGTCTATGCAACCTGCACAAAAAATACCGTGACAGCCAATGAGCTCCATTACAGCTGAAAGTCACGAAACAACCACTCTAACTCGTGGCTTTGGATCACATGAAGTTGACCCTGAGTAGGTTTGGTTACACCCACGTGCTGACCATTGTTGCTTATTATTCACGGTTCTTGGTAGTTGTACCAGTCAAAGACCAGACAGCAAAGACTGCAGACAAAGCTTTCCAAGTACACTTCTGTAGGCCCCATGGTTACCCTGAACAGGTCCTTACTGACCAAGGTCCAGCGTTCAAAGCGGAAGTGTTCCAGAAGTTCTGTAACCTGTACGACTGCAAGAAGCTAAGAACAATTCCATACCATCCTCAGACCAATGGCATATACGACAAAATGAAGCAGGTAGTGATAGACCTGTTGAAGACCTTACCCCTGGAGGAGCGAAACATGTGGCCAGAGAAGTTGCCGGATCTGGTAGATCTATATAATCACATACTGATGAACTCAACCAACTGCACTCTGGAGTACCTAATGAGGACGAGACCTTGTCAAATTACCCATTGACCTGGACATGGTAGTCTTAACACTAGAGATGAGTGATGTTCAATCGAATATGTTCGCCAATTTCAAATTCAACCTGTTTTGGGCTATGTTCGAGTCATTTGACAAATGCGAACGTTTTGCTAAAAATTTGATAATTGAGGTTATGTTCGATAACGGTTCGCTGACCAAAAGCGTTACTGATTTTTCTCAGTAATGCTTTTGTTCAATGTTATTATGAGTTTCTGTGTCTAAGAATAGTGGGCGGGAGGGGGGGCTGGGTAGAGGTCTGTGGTCAAATAATGCAGATCTCCATTTTTTTTTTTCTTCTCGCACTTACTGTGGGTGGTCCGGTCTGTTAGCCTCTCAGCACGCATAGAGCAAAGTGCACTTTTTGCACACGAGGGCTTGTGTCACTGGGTGTGTCACATGTCCTTGACATATAAGAACCGGCCATTTTCCCTCCTCGCCATTTTATCAGTGTTGGTGCTCACTGTCAGACGCCGACGCTGCTGCTGTGTGCGCTACATAGTAAGATACATAATAAGAACCGACCATTTCCCTCCTCGCCATTTTATCACGTTTGCATTTGGTGCTCACATGTCAGCACTTGCCGACGCATGCTGCTTGGGAGGGTGACGTACTTCCAAAACATTTTAGTTACAAGCATAGATAGATAACGTTCCATTCCAGTTAGCTTGAAAGATAGTAGTTTTAGGACTACTTCCAAAAACGCCTTTTTAGGGCTAAAAGCACTGTGTGACAGGCAGGTCTGTTCCCGTGCTATGCAGTGTTTTTTACAGCATCTGGCAATCTTAGCCAAGTAAATGCTTTTTTGGCTAGTAGCAGTGTGTGTCAGGCACTGGTGTAGCACTGTTGTGAAGAAAATACACCTCCTGGTTACTAGCCTTTTTTTTACTGCATCTAGCAAGCAAATCTTTTTGGCTATAGCAGTGTGTCCAAGCACTGGTGTCGCACTGTTGTGAATAAATCTACACTACTGTTTTTACTAGCCTTTTATTACTGCATCTAGCCAAGCAAATCCTATTGGCTAGAAGTAGTGTGTACCAGGCACTGGTGTAGCACTGCTGTGAAGAAAGCTACACCTCCTGTGTTTACTAGCCTTTTTTTTTTACTGCATCTAGCCAAGCAAATCTTTTTTTAGGCTAGTAGCAAAAAATTGTGTGGCAGGCATCTGTGTGTAGCCACTGTTGTGAAGAAAGCTACACCTCCTGTGTTTAGAAAAATACCTATTATGAAATGTGTTATCAGCCCAAATAATTGTACAAAATTATCTTTATTATTTATTACAAATATATTCAATACATTTGATTAAAATTAATAAGATGCCATGTATTTTATCCCTGCAGTGACAAAAAGAAACCCCACAAACAGTTAATTAAAATTCACAAAATAACAGCAATTAGTTAGAAAAGAGAACTCCTCCGAGGTAGTATATGCAAATTAAACGTTTGTGAGGTTTCTTTTTGTCGCTGCACAGATAAAATGCATGGCATCTTATCATTAACTTTAACCAAATGTATGGAATACAGTATATTTGTAATAAATGATGAAGATAATTTTGTACCATTATTTGGGCTGATAACTCTTTTCATAAATAAGTATTTTTCTGACCCCTTGAGTTAAGCTAATTTTGGCCACACTCTCTCAATGCGGCTAATACGTCCAGTGTTTACTAGCCTTTTGTTATTGCATCTAGCCAAACAAACCGTTTTTGGCTAGCAGCAGAGTGTGCCAGGCACTGGTGTAGCACTGTTGTGAAGAAAGCTACACCTCCTGTTTTTACTAGCCTTTTTTTACTGCATCTAGCCAAGTAAATCCTTTTGGCTAATAGCAGTGTGGGCCAGGCACTGGTGTAGCACTGCTGTGAAGAAAGCTACACTGTCTGTGTTTATTAGCCTTTTTTTATTGCATCTAGCCAAACAAACCGTTCTTGGCTAGTAGCAGTGTGTGCCAGGCACTGGTGTAGCACTGTTGTGAAGAAAGCTACACTTCCTGTTTTTACTAGCCTTTTTTTACTGCATCTAGCAAAGCAAATCCTTTTGGCTAGTAGCAGTGTGTGCCAGGCACTGGTGTAGCACTGCTGTGAAGAAAGCTACACTGTCTGTGGTTACTAGCCTCTAGCCTTTTTTTACTGCATCTAGCCAAGCAAATCTTTTTTGGCTAGTACCGTGTTTCCCCGAAAATAGGGCGCCCCCCAAAAGTATGGCATGCTTGGGGGGCACCCTACCTCCTAACATAAGGAACCCCCCAATTATCAGGCGTACCTGCGGTGCACTGTGGTGGCCCCCGCTCTCCGGTGTCCGCACTCTCTGGTGGCCCCCCGCTCTCCAGTTGCCCCCCCCCCACTCTCCAGCAGCCCCCCGCTCTCCTGATTCCCGCTGTAGCTGCTGATCTCCACCCATGTGCCTCTGTGTCCCCCTGTGCCTCTGTGTCCCCCTGTGCTTCTCCTCTCCTCCTGTGTCTGTGTGCCTCTGTGTCCCCCTGTGGCCTTCCTCTCCTCCTGTGTCCCCCATGCCTTTGTGTCCCCCTGTGCCTCTCCTCTACTCCTGTGCCTCTGTGTCCCCCTGTGCTTCTGTGTCCCCCTGTGCCTCTGTGTCCCCCTATGCCTGTGTTCCCTGTGCCTCTGTGTCCCCCTGTGCCTCTGTGTCCCCCTGTGCTTCTTCTCTCCTCCTGTGTCTGTGTCACCCTGTGGCTTTCCTCTCCCCGTGTCTGTTTCCTCTCCCCCTGTGCCTCTGTGTCCCCCTGTGCCTTTCCTCTCCCTCCTGTTTCTGTGTCCCTCTGTGCCTCTGTTTCCCCCTGTGCCTCTCCTATCCCCCTGTGCCTCTCCTCTCCCTTGTCTGTGTCCCCCTATGCCTCTGTGTCCCCTTGTGCCCTTCCTCTCCCTCCTGTGTCTGTGTCCCCCTGTGCCTCTGTTTCCCCCTGTGCCTCTCTTCTCCCCTTGTCTGTGTCCCCCTGTGCCTCTGTGTCCCCTGTGCCTTTCCTCTCCCTACTGTGTCTGTGTCCCCCTGTGCCTCTGCTTCCCCCTGTGCCTTTCCTCTCCCTCCTTTGTCTGTGTCCCCCTGTGCCTCCCCTCTCCCCTTGTCTGTGTCCCCCATGCCTCTGTGTCCCCTCTGCCTGTTCCCTTGTGGCTCAGCCTCGCGCCCCTCCCCCTCCCCCTCCATGCTCAGCCTGGTGTGATGTTGAAGACTCCAGGAATAGACTGTGCCTGGAGCGGGTCATGTGAGAGGGCGGGCTGATGTGACGTCACACAGGCTGTCACATGACCCGCTCCAGGAAGTGTCTATTCCTGGAGTCTTCAGCATCGCTAACAGGCAGGGGTGAGAACGGAGGGGGCGGGTGACAGCCGCAGCTTGTACAGTGTGTGGGGCCGCAGTTTGTACCGAAGGCGGGAGTGGGGCTTCGGAAGCCCCGCTCCCGGCAACGGGCGGCCATATTGGAGCACCCAGAGTGGGTGTAGAGGCAACTTCAGCAGGATGTGACGTAGCATACCGTTACATCCTGATGTAAGTTGCCTTAGGGTTTTATTATAATAGAAAAGAGGCACTTTACTGGCAATATTACAAAATAACATAATTTAGAGAATAACCGCCATTTAAATTTTTATTCAATAATAACATAGAGCAAGTAATTTTAATAAACTTTCAGATATACGTCATTAGAAAATTCTGGTTGAAAATCATTCATAAACCTTCCACAAAGTGTCCCGACTACACTGTGTGTGAAGCAAACATATGTTCATTATCAGCCAGATCCGTCTTCACACTGAATACGGGCCATGTAACCATATAGGGTAAAGGGAGTGGGTCCTATACTCCTAACTTTATCTCAGATAACAGCACAGTTGCTAAGCAATGTCAGAATGTCAGGATCAGTGCAAACTCCTCTTTCCTTGGTACAAGCTTCTCTGATCTGTCATCTGGTTCCACACAGCTCAGTCAGGATCTCTGTTAACCCCTTCTATGCTGTCACATTGCACTGCTGCCTATCAGCTACTGGCCACACCCACACAACGATAAAATGCAGTTTTTAAAAGAACACAGGAAAATGTGAGAAAATAAGTCATATGACACATAAAGCATTATCTTAGCTGCTATGTGACCCATCATTAACAACCAGTGCAGTATTGTTTTTTTTCCTTAATGAAATGACATTTATACTTTAAGGGGACACTTAAAGGGGTTGTCCAGGTTTTTCACAAAAGTTTGCAGTACCTTTGTGTTTTCTGGTGCCATTGGCGAGACAGAGCAGTCATATAAATACAAGTATCTGATATGTGTACTGCGAGCCATATTCTGGCAAGCCGTGCGTGGCCTCACTAAATACAAGTGACCTGGAGCATCCTAACAGTGTGCGTGATGATGAGCATCCGCAATAGAATGACTGCACACTTGGAACTTTATCACTTTAATTAAGTGATGCACACAAGAGCATTATTATTGTCAGGTCACATACTTGGCACCATCACTATTGAAGGTGCACAAAGGGGGGCACCATTATTTGGAGAGAAGCAGCAAGAAAGTGACATGTCAAATGTGTCTTTGTTCCAAACATTGTTGACAAGACGTGGT
>JARQOC010000004.1:554407876-554428257 GCA_033576535.1 Allobates femoralis
GGGGGGGATGGAGTGGGGGGGGGGAGGGGACAAAGGAAGGAGGAGGAAGCGGTGGGGGGATGAAGCGGGCGGGGGGAGTTCGAGCACAGAGCCGTGGGGAAGGGGGATGGAGGATAAATGGGGGTTGGGGGAAAGCCGGAGCAGCACGGGCAGGGGGAGGAGGGAGCAGCAGGGGGAGGCGGAGCACAAAAGGGGCAGGGGAGAGGAGGATGGAGGAAAAGCGGGGGGGGGGGGAGGCCGGAGCGCAGGGGGGGGACGGAGGGGAGTGTCGGAGGGGAGGGGAAAAAGGGAAGGAAGAGGAAGCGGGGGGGGGGGAGGATGGAGCGGCGGGGGAAAAGGATGGAGCACAGAGCGGGGGGGGGAGGAGGACGGAGGACAAAGCGGGGGGGAAAAGGGACGGAGCAGCACAGGCAGGGGGAGGATGGAGTGGTGGGGGGAAAGGAGGTCAAAGGAAGGAGGAGGAAGCGGTGGAGGAGGATGGAATGGCACAGTCAGGGGGAGGACGGAGCACAGAGCGGTGGGAGGAGGAGAATGGAGGACAAAGCGGCGGAGTGAGGGAGGATGGAGCACTGTACGGCAGCTCAGTGGTTAGCAGAGTATACAGGGGCTCAGTGGTTAGCAGAGTATACGGTGGCTGAGTGGTTAGCACTGCGCGGTGGCTCAGTGATTAGCACTGCGCGGTGGCTCAGTGGTTAGCACTGCGCGGTGGCTCAGTGGTTAGCACTGCGCGGTGGCTCAGTGGTTAGCACTGCGCGGTGGCTCAGTGGTTAGCACTGCGCGGTGGCTCAGTGGTTAGCACTGCGCGGTGGCTCAGTGGTTAGCACTACGCAGTGGCTCAGTGGTTAGCACTGCACAGTGGCTCAGTGGTTAGCAAAGTATGGTCGCTCAGTGTTTAGCACTGTATGGTGGCTCAGTGTTTAGCACTGTACGGTGGTTCAGTGGTTAGCACTGTACGGTGGCTCAGTGGTTAGCAGTGAGTGCAGAGTGGTCAGCGCAGCAGCGCGGTGGGCAGAGTGGTCAACGCAGCAGCGCGGTGAGCAGAGTGGTCAGCGCAGCAGCGCGGTGGGCAGAGAGGTCAGTGCAGCAGCGCGGTGGGCAGAGTTAGTCTGCCTGAACCAATGACTTGGTCAGGAGCAAAGAGGAAGTGGGCACAACCCACAGTAAAAGAAGTAGTCACCTGCTGTAAAAATGCTGGTGCCCAAGGGGCCCAACGGGGTCCGACCACTTCACTCCTTCTGACCAAGTGGCTGCCGAGTCAGACAGAGGCCAGGAGACAGGTCCCGTGGAATAGACAGAAGACATGGCAGTCTGGTCTATTCTGACCATGTCTAGTCAGGAGTGTCAGGTGGCATCGAAAACTAATAACAGCCTGAAACCTCTCAAGAAGCAGGCGGCACAGCCTCCCTCGAACTGAGACCTCAAGCAGGTAGTCTGAGTCCAAAGATGACTTTACAGGGTAATGGTTCAGCAGGGTTTAACAGAGGCACAGCCTAGGGACTGACAGTTACGGTAGTTGTACCCAATGACTGTCAGGGAGATGTGGAAGCCGTCCCCATAACTTGTAAAGGTGGTGGGAAAATGTCACCCACATCTTTTCTAGATGATGAGAAAGGTGTACCCCTGCCAGTTCAGATGATGGGGGAGTTATGCATACTTCTTGTCAGGGTGATGGGGTAGCAGCACTTATAACCTGTCAGGATTATAACGCCTTTAGCCATTCTTAGATGTTTTTAGCTGTGTGTAATGAGTTATGTTGATGAAGAATGTAAACTTGTGATTCAGACCAAGCTTTCTGACAATGGGCAGCACATTTCACTCAAGAATGCCTTGATAGTCTAGAGATTTCAGTAAACTCTGTACAGATACAAGATACTTTGTGCCAGATGAAGCAAAGCAATCTGAAATTATAACCAAAGGTTCTCCATGCTTCATAGCTGGTATAATGTTCTCTTCTGTAAATGTCTCATTTTTGCATTTGTGAACATATAGCTTATACAACATGCCAAAAAGCTCCAGTTTTGCCTCATCTGTGCAATGAACATTCTCCTAGATTTGTTGTTTTCTTCCTGATCATCTTCTGTACTTTGTCCAAGACTGTGAGTATGGTACAATACCTTGACCTTGAAGTTTATCTCTAATCTCTTTGGAAGTTGTTCTGGGTTCTTTGGTTTCCATTCATATTTCCCTTCTTTTTGATTTGTCAATTTTCCTCTTGCGGCTGCATCCAGGGAGGTTAGCTGCAGTACCATAGACCTTAAATATCTGAATAATTTGTGCAACTGTAGTAACAGGGTCATCAAGGTGTGTGGGCCATAGTGTTATAGTGTTTAACATGTTTGCCTACAGTTTTCTTTTTAATCTTCTGAGACAACTCTCAACTCTCTTTGGTCTATATTCATGATTCCAAACAGGACCATGACTACTTTTTATCCTTGACTGATTAAAAAATTGTAGACAACTGTGATGCTACTTACAAAACACATTTCATTTTAACATGTCCCCATGGTCAAATTATTTTCAATCTTTTTCCATATTGTTTGTCCCTTTTCATTAGTTGTTTTTTATATATATTTTTTGTTGAGCCACAGTTTAAAAGCAATTTCTAATTTTCATTAGTTAATATTCAGCTGATTTAAATTTGGATTTATTTTGTCTGTGTCAAGTTATTTCAGTGACCATTGTGGGAGTTTCTTGTTTTAGTAGAGGCTACCAACAATTTTGTCCTTGTGTGTGTATTGAGCTTCACCCTATGGGGAGCTTGTGTGATTCTTGTTTATACTTCTATCTGTACCTTAAAGATGTCTCCACTATTAGAACAACCTTTTCTAACATTGTGATGCCAAAGAACATTTTCATTTTTTAATGTCCATCATTTGCCTTGGATGCTTCACTGTTCTTCCTCTCAAGCGATCACAGTCAACATGTTCTTTTGTTAGTTTCAAGAAAATTGGAAGACGGCATGGGCACAGTTCATTCAAGCTAACAGGAGCTTATAAAATGTTGACCATAATCAATCTGTACATTCCTGGCTAAAGGCTGTTTGCTTTTTCTTTGTGCTTTTTCATTGTATCCTTCGAGTATTAGACAAGTTACCTGCAATAAAAATTAATTTTCACCTACCTAGCTCTGTTTCTAGGAACCATGTGGCTGGTGCTGAACATGGCACAGTTTGGCATTAATTGTAGGGAAACAGATACTTTATCACAGAGATACATTATTACATCTCATCCTATTGTCATGAAACATTTCATCGATAGTGGAACAAAATACAACAAAAAATGAAATCTCAAAAATAAGTATTTTAGATATAGTTGCAAATACAGTTACAGAATTCAACGGGGGAGAGCGACATACAACACTCCTCAAGTGAGAATTTAATACACTGCGCCATGTTGAGCCATCAGCTACGACATGCAGTGGATTTCAGGCTTCAGTTTCATTAGCCTGGAGCAGATTTCCCAGCAAGAAGTTTACACTACTTTACACCATTCTGGATGCTGCTGGCTGCCTGATACACGCAGAGGGGAGATACTGTAGAGAGGATGAGACACATGCAGCAATTATAACCCATGTCAGGCAATTTGCTTCTTACGCTCTATACTGCAAGCTGAGACAGGACTGTGAAATTGCAGGAATCATGTTTCCTGGCAGAAAAAAACAATATTAACACCCGTTTTGTCACTTAGAACTTAAATATATATAGACTCAAAAACTGAAGTATTTATGTTGAGTCTGTCTTATACAATTTAGTTACCTTGATCTACAATATTTAACGTAATATTTTTTTCATGGCCTGACTGGTAGAGGTTAGTGGAAATAGGGAAACAAGAAGTTGTAAGGTGGTAGCAACCCCCTTCTTTCCCACTTTACCTCCTAATATATGTAGCTTTATGATTACAAATCAGCTGGTTGGCCAGGGTCACACATACCATCCGTTTTTGGACTAAATCCGTTTTTGGGAACATTTTGGCCATTTTTTTTCAAAGTCCAAAAACGCATATGCGTTAACGCATGTGTCTGTGCGTTTTTCAAAAAAACGCATGCGTTTTTATGCAGCGTCCCAAAAATGCAGCAAGCATGGGGCACTATGGGAGACGCGTGCATTAACACATGGTACATATAGGCACCATGCATTAACGCATGCGTTTTTGGTGACAAAATGACTAAGTCCAAAAATTTCTCCAAAACGCCCTAGACCTCAGGGGACACTATTGGCACCCTTAGAAAAATGTATCCGTTTTTCTGAGGGCTTGAAAAAACAGATTTGCATGTGTTACCCTTGCCTATTTATCCACTTGGTGGATAAATTCTCTTAAAAAGATGAATACCGTATATACTCGTGTATAAGCCGACCCGTGTATAAGCCGACCCCCCTACTTTTGCCCCCAAAACCTGGGAAAATCTATTGACTCGCGTATAAGCCGAGGGTGGACCCCAGCACAGGTATACAGCCCCCAGCAGTGGTATACAGGCCCCAGCAGTATGATATACAGCAGGCCCCAGTGGTATATACAGCAGCCCCAGTGGTATTGCAGCCCCTATATACAGCAGCCCCAGTGGTATTGCAGCCCCAGTGGTATTGCAGCCCCTATATACAGCAGCCCCAGTGGTATTGCAGCCCCAGTGGTGTATACAGCAGCCCCTATATACAGCAGCCCCAGTGGTATTGCAGCCCAGTGGTATTGCAGCCCCTATATACAGCAGCCCCAGTGGTATTGCAGCCCCAGTGGTATTGCAGCCCCTATATACAGCAGCCCCAGTGGTATTACAGCCCCAGTGGTGTATACAGCAGCCCCTATATACAGCTGCCCCAGTGGTATTGCAGCCCCAGTGGTATTGCAGCCCCTATATACAGCAGCCCCAGTGGTATTGCAGCCCCAGTGGTGTATACAGCAGCCCCTATATACAGCAGCCCCAGTGGTAGTATACAGGCAGCCCCAGTAATGCAGGGCCCCCCCCCTCATGCTCCGGTCACCTGTAAAGCAAATTATACTTATCATTGTCCCGCTGCCGTCCGCGCCCGCATCTGCCGACATCCCGATCCTCCAGCTTCATGCGTCTTCTTCTTCCTGTTTCCTGTGCGCGTCGCCTGAAATGACGTCATTGCCTGCGACGCGCACAGAAACAGGAAGAAGACGCATGAAGATGGAGGATCGCGATGTCGGCAGCGGCGGGCGCGGACGGCAGCGGGACAATGATAAGTATAATTTGCTTTACAGGTGACCGGAGCATGAGGGGGGGGCCCTGCATTACTGGGGATGCGGGGGCTGCTTTATACCGCTGTATACAGCAGCCCCCGCACTGACTCGCGTATAAGCCGAGGGGGGTACTTTTCAGCCCAATTTTTGGGCTGAAAAACTCGGCTTATACGCGAGTATATACGGTAGTTGGAGATATTAAAAACAGTCTCTTGCTGGTGTCTATGGGACTGTATGCTGCAGTGCAAATCCTTCATGTCAGGTTGTTTGTAAGATGGCTTGCAACTCTTGCCCGAACTTGCTAGGGCACTATTGGTCTAAAGGGAAGTCACATCTTATCATCATGCCCTGCCTAGACATTGTTTATGGAATGGCAACTGTCTATTACATAAAAGGGCACTGATGCCTCCAAGGAGGTTCTTGTCCTATTGGGTCATTACCCCAATCTAGAATACCTGTGGCCACCAAAAGTTTCATACGTACAGTGTATACACTATGCACAATTGCGTTACCATTAAAGAGATGTACCTGACCTGCAAATGCTCAGTGTAGTCTAAGTATAAAGGTTCTGCAAGGAAAGTATCACTTTACACCATGTTCCAAATTATTATGCAAATGTTCTTTTTCTCTGATTTTCCTAAATGGTCGGTGCAAATGACAGTCAGTGTAATAAAAGTCATCACCCGTTAGAGCATACATCAAATTTTATTGAAGAAACCTCCCAATGATAACAGTATAATCTTCGAAATTAAAAAAAAAAAAAACTCTTAATGCACTGTACCAAATTATTAGGCACAGTAGAGTTTGACAACATTTCTAAATATTTGATATGTTTGAAAGAACTGAAAATGCTTATTATTCAAATTTGCAGCATTAGGAGGCCACATTCACTGGCATAAAAAGCTATTTAACTCCAAAACATCGTAACAGGCCAAGTTATATATTAACATAGGAACTCTTCTTTGATATCACCTTCACAAGTCATCCATCCATTAAACTTGTGAGTTTCTGGAGAGTTTCTGCTTGTATTTCTTTGCGTGATGTCAGAATAGCCTTACAGAGCTGCTGTTTTGATGTGAACTGCCTCTCACCCTCATAGATCTTTTGCTTGATTATACTCTAAAGGTTCTCTACAGGGTTGAGGTCAGGGGAAGATGGTGGCCACACCATGAGTTTATCTCCTTTTATGCCCATAGCAGCCAATGACACAGAGGTTTTCTTTGCAGCATGAGATGGTGCATTGACATGCATGAGGATGATTTTGCTTCTGAAAGCATGTTTTTGCTTTTTGTACCATGGAAGAAAGTTCTCAATCAGAAATTCTATATACTTTGCAGAGGACATTTTCACACCTTCAGGAACCTTAAAGGGGCCTGCCAGCTGTGTCCCAAAACATGACTCCCCCACCTCCTTGCTGACGTTGCAGCCTTGTTGGGACATGGTGGCCATCCACCAACCATCCACTACTCCATCCATCTGGACCATCAAGGGTTGCTCAGCACTCATCAGTAAACAAGACTGTTTGAAAATTAGTCTTCATGTATGTCTGTGTTCACTGCAACTGTTTCTGCTTATGAGCACTGTTTAGGGGTGGCCGAATAGTAGGTTTATGCACCACAGCAAGTCTTTGAAGGATCCTACACCTTGAGGTTCGAGGGACTCCAGAGGCACCAGAAGCTTCAAATATCTGTTTGTTGGTTTGTAAGGCCTTTTTAGCAGCTGCTCTCTTAATCCGATGAACTTTCCTGGTAGAAACCTTCCTCATTCTGCCTTTATCTGCACAAACACGTCTGTGCTCAGAATCAGCCACAAATCTCTTCCCAGTATGATCATGGTTATGTTTTCGTGCAATATCTAATGTTTTCATCCTTTGTCCAAGGCATTGCACTATTTGTTGCTTTTCGGCAGCAGAGAGATCCCTTTCCTTTCCCATGTTACTTGAAAACTGGGGCCTGCTCAATATTGTGGAACATCCAGTTTTCCTTTTATTGGGCTCACCTGCCAAACTAATTATCACAGATATCTGAGATTGATTCCAGTGATCTAAAGATCCCTGAGACACAATACCATCAATGGGTTTCATTGAAAAAAAACCTATGACACTTAAAACCAATTTGGATAATAATTTGGAACATGGTTTATTTTCAACTTGTAGATAACAAATCAACTTATGATCACTGGAGCAGACATACTATAGATGATGATTAGGTATGTTGTAGTGTCCCATGAATACACATATTTGAAAATATGCCTTCTTGCTTTTTGTTATAATAGCAAATTCTTGCTTATTTTGTCTAATTTGTGCTGTAAAAGCTGCAAAACAAACAAAAAAGCTACATAAATGTGGTATCGGTGTGTTTGTACTGACCCAGAGAATAACGTTGTCCTGGCACTTGTATGATATGGTGAACAACATTACAAAAAAATTAAAACAATTCCTGAATTTCTGTTTCTTTTTGATACTACCTCATAAAAAGTGAAAAGGTCATAAAACATTATGTGGCCCAAGATGGTACCAATGATGACTCTACCTCATCCCGCAAAACACAAGCCCTCACATGACTCTGTCAGCAGAAAAAAAAAAAAAACTGCAGTCTTCAAAATTCAGTGATGCAAAAAAAAAATATTTTGTGAAAAAGCGATTTTCGCATGATAGTAGCCAAAACAAAAAAAATACTATATAAACTTGGTATCGCTGTGATCGTACCGACCTGATGAATAAAGATGCCAAATCACTTACACTGCAAGGTGTATTGTGTAAATATGGTAGTAAAGCCAATTCTTCAACTGATGTTGATTAAAACACTAGTGATCAAAATTAGAGAACAATGTATAATGACCACTTGATTTTTTTCAGATAGAATGTAATCTACATTGATAAACATTTGAAGGTTTCTGTGTAAGGGGTGCACCATGCCACAAGAACACTGCTTCCCAAAATAACCAAAGTTTGTCAACTTAAAATCTTTATTTTACACATCATAGTTAAAGAATAGCAATGACTGTAGCACAGAGAAATATTAAAAGATTAAAACTAAATTTTGGAAAGATTACAACAGTCACCAATCAGTAGGAAGTGTACAGGCCTTTGCTTTGTACAGGCCTTGGTTGTGAATAACTTCAGCACACCTGCAGCCACAGGACATCACTAGTCTCTCACATTGCTCTGGTGGGATTTTTCCACTTTTCTTCCAGTTTCTTCCACAGTTCTGTGACTGTTGTGGGTTTCTTTGCCATAACTTTGTCACCCAGTATTTTCCAGAGGCTTTCTATTGGATTTAGATCAGAACTCTGGCCGGCTGCTTCATTGTTTCCCTGTTTTCGCTTTCAAGGAACTGCTTTACCTATATTGCTGTGTGACAGGAAATATTGTCCTATATGAAAATTGCTGGCTGATTGAGCGCTGAACACAAGTAAGGAGCCATGTATTGTTGTAGAAGGTTCTGATACACACTAGTATTCATGCTACCATGTAGCTATATGAGGGGTCCAATCCCTGCAGCAGGAATTAGTCCCCAAACCATGACACTTCCTCCACTGCCTTTCACTGACTTCTTTACACACTTTAGGTTCAGTCTTTCCCCAGTTTGTCGATGAACACAATGTTTCTCATCAGACCCAAATAAATTCAAATTGCTTTCATCACTAAAATGAACTGTGGACCACTCTTCCTCTGTTCACACAACCTGCTCCTCACCAGGGGCGGACTGGGCCGGCTTGCAGGGAGGCATTTGCCCCCCAGGCCGGTGGATTATCAACAGTTCAGGGCCGCCCAACTTTTCCCTATGGTCCGCGGTACTTTGGGCCGCTGCGCCCGCTCCTCTGGCTGCTGGCCATTACATTTAATTGCATCTGCGGTCGGCCGCCACTGGCCGTTACTGGCCGCCAGTCTGGGCTTGCTGTGAGCCGCACTGTGAAGCACAAGTGATCGCTATGCTGCCGGGACACTGCATCGCACAGCAGCAAGTTCTTTGAGGGTGGAGTCGTGGAGATAGGAGAGAGCGCGCTTGCCTCTCCTGAATTGTGTCCCGCCCATGAAACTCCATTTCTGGCGCCTGCAAACCAGTGCTGCTCCTATGCGCTGTACCCAAGGACACCGCACACACACCCCACCACATGGCGCTACTTCCAGAGGCAGCAGTTCACTCTCCATTCACTCCCAGGCCAGCACAGTCATCACTGCAGGCGCACAGCAGCAGTGAGTAAGTGACCGTATGGGGAGGGAGCTGGGGCAGGCTGCTTTGTGTGTGTGTGGGGGAGAACTGGAGCAGGCTGCTTTGTGTGTGTGTGTGGGGGGGAGAACTGGAGCAGGCTGCTTTGTGTGTGTGTGGGGGGGCTGGGGCAGGCTGCTGTATGTGTGTGGGGGGAGGCTGGGGCAGGCTGCTGTATGTGTGTGGGGGGGGGCTGGGGCAGGCTGCTGTATGTGTGTGGGGGGGGCAGGGGCAGGCTGCTGTGTGGGGGGGAGGCTGGGGCAGGCTGCTGTATGTGGGGGGGGGCAGAGGCAGGCTGCTGTGTGGGGGGGAGGCTGTGGCAGGCTGCTGTGTGTGAGGGGGCTTGGTAGGCTGCTGTGCATGTGTGGCGGGGCCTGGGCTGGCTGGTGTGTGTGTGTGTGTGTGCGCACGTATGGGGGCGAGGACCGGGGCAGGCTGCTGTATGTGGCGGGGAGCCTGGGCAGGCTGCTGTGTGTGTGTGGCTGGGGCTGCTTGGCTGTGTGTGGCTGGCTGTGTGGTTGGCTGTATGTCTGTGTGTGGCTGGCTATGGCTGTCTATATTGCTCGCTGTGTGTGTGGCTGGCTGTGTCTGTGTGTGTGGGTAGCTGCGCCTGTGTGTGGCTGGCTTTGGCTGTGTGTGTGGCTGTCTATGTGGCTGGCTGTATGTGTGTGGCTGTATGTGTGGCTGGCTGGCTTTGGCTGTGTGTGGCTAGCTATGTGTGTGGCTGATTGTGTGTGTAGCTGATATTGTGTGTGTAGCTGGCTGTGTCTGTGTTTGGCTGGCTGTGTCTGTGTGTGCTTGTGTGTGGCTGGCTATGGCTGTCTATGTTGCTGTGGCTCTGTCTGTGGCTGGCTGTGGCTATGTGTGTGGCTGTCTATGTGGCTGTGTCTCTCTGTGTGGCTCTCTGTGTCTGCATAGCTGTCTATGTGGCTGACTGTTTTTGTGTGGTTGTGGCTCTGTGTGTGGCTGTGGCTCTGTTGATTAACTGACTGCACTGCGATAAAATCACACATTGCAGTTATCCGAGTTTCACGCCAGTGTGTCCGTGCCCTAATAATAAAATCCATATAGTAATCCTACAATGTCTGCTGGACATGGTATGGGGAGGATTTATGGCTCAGTTAGTACACACCATACTTCTTGTTATTAACCAGTTAATGCTCTCTTGTCCACCGCACTGCAGTGTCAAAAAAGGAAGACAGCGAGACAGGCAGCAACATAGAGCCCCCGACCTCGAAATACAAGATCCTCAGATCCAGGTATTGTGACGACATATGAAGAAATATTTTTTTATATTTACATTACACTATGAACTCCACAGCACTTTACATACATCATCAACATTGTCCCCATAGGGGTCACAATGTAAACATCCTACCAGTAGGTCTCATATTGTATATCGCCTTTCTTTGATATCACCTCTACAATTCTTGTATTTATTGAACTTGTCAGGTTTTGGATGTTTTAAGATTGCATTTGTTTGCAGGATGTCATAATTGACTCCCAGAGCTGCTGGTTTGACGGTTAATGTCTTTCAGCATCTTAGATTTTTTTTGCTTAAAGATACTTCCAAGTTTCTCAATAGGGCTGAGGTCAGGGGGAGACTGGTGGCCACACCATGGTTTTCTCTACTTTTATGTCCATAGCAGCCAATTACTCAGGGCTATGCTCTGTACTAAGAGATGGTGTATTGTCATGCATGGGGATGATTTTGTACAAAGAAGAAAAGTGGTCAGTCTAAAAGTATATATACTTTGCCGTGGTCCTTTACACGCCTTCATGGACCCTATAGGGGCAAACTAGCTCTCTCCACATGATTACGACCCAAAACATGACTGCCACCTCCTTGCTGATGTGACATGGTGGCGGTCAACTAGCAACCATCCACTACTCCAACCATAATGGGAACCTCTAGGGTCCTTTTAGCTACTCCTGTCTGCAGAGGGGTGTGGCGTGATGTTGCACCGCTGACAGTGCCTAGGGCGGCAGGAACTCCAAATACGGGCCTGGCTGGGACTGAGATGGGCCGCCGAAAATTACCGGCAGCCCCCCCCCCCCCCGGTCCTCAGGGCTGCCGGAAAAATTTTCCACCCAGGGTTTCGCCAGTCAGCCCTTGCTCCTCACCGAAGGTGAGTCTAGCCTTTTGATTCTTTCTGCTAATGAGAGGTTTGGGCAATGCAGAGTGTGCTGTCAGTCCAAATGCTCTTAAACATCATGATACTATATGATGAGAAAGATCTGTGGCACTCCGCGGTATAGGTAGCCACAGAACCACCTGGTGCACAGAGGGATTTCCATATCACGTACCCTACACATGCAACACCTTCCACCCCAGACCTGAAGGAGGAGCTCTACTTGCCGTCTTCAGGCAAGGTCCCTTATAAATTCAGGCCCCGGGGGAGGGAGTTAGGCAGTTCAGTATGAAGCAGTACTGAGGAAGACACCTGGTGAACGGAGCGTCGCTAGGCCTGTACCAGAGAGAAACCTAGCCAGTGCAGGGCCCAAGAGTGAGGGTCGGAAGCAAGGCAAGGGGCAGAGTAGGGGCAGAGGAACGATACCGGTTTACCCCAGGAAGCAACCCAGACACCGGAGTCTGAGTCTGCAAGGGTCAGTTAGCCCAGCAGAGGAGAACCAGGAGACTTTAGTCTTCTGGGGACATTTGTGGCACAGCACTGAAGAGAGCCAGGGACTGCAGGAGAGGAGCGTTTCCCAACCAAATGTTTTCAACGCCTGCCATGCAAGTGAAGAGCACAGGAGAGGTCAGGCCAAGGTTTCAGACCGGTCAGGACTTAGAGACACAAACAGGGACAAGGAGACCTCACAACTGATCAGGTGTGGAAATCCCGAAGTGATTCCCGACCACCAGGAGTGTACCCTGGACAGTGACTGCTTTATCACCAGTAAAAGGTATGGAAACAGAACCCAACGTGTGTGTGTCAATTCTTTCAGCCCCTGACCCTGTCCAACCCAGAGACTATACCTACAGAGCCACCTTCCTGTGTGAAGTCACAATCCTACCACACTGCCCCGGGGACTCCCCCCCCATCTACGGGGAGCATTATCATCTGGCTGCCCATTCATCATTCCCGGAGGTCTGCAGCAGCACCGGTGCCATCACTGGACACCGTAGGTGGCGTCACAAGACTTTATTTAATTTATCCTTTTTCCCTTTTTATTTTTATACATTTTTCAGCAACCACCAGAGCCACGGGCTCGGGCAAGCCACCCGTGACATTCCCCTTTGCTATAACGCCTGAGACCGGGCACATAAGGCCTTGGGGTGGGTCAGATCCTTACCCTGTTCAATGCTGAAGACAGCTGCAGTGTTGAAATGATTACCCATGGAGATTCTTTGCGTTATCCTGTCATCTCTTGCATTTGTCTTTCCAGGGTGACCAGCTTTCTTGGGAAACTTGAAACAGTTTGTAATGTAAAGATGCAAAATTCTCGAAACCACAGCCTTTGAACAACCAATATCTGTTGCTACGGGTGATAAGGTGACCCCTCTGATCTTTACCTTGACAAACTGCTTCTGGAAGGTTTCAGACACTTTGGAACAGCACACCAGTTTTGCAAAGTCTGGAAAGTTAGGCTGCCAGTTAAATATGGTTAGTCAGATAATTAAGGATATGAGCACCAGGTGCCAAATTGACACCAATAATTTGCAGGTATCTCACTGAGTAAGGGTGTTTATGCCAGAAACACATATGAGATGTACCCCCAACCTATCTGATTTTTAATGGAAAAATAAAGATTGAAGATTTTATACATACATTCGGGATTCGCCAGTGAATTTTTTAACTTGCAGGTATCTGAAAGTATTTTCTAACTTTGATCGGTGTTCTTTTCCATTTATCTCATAAACATTTATATTCAGTGCCTATATTTAATTTCTGAAAAAAGCTTGAATTATTGCTAATTTACTCATGATAGGATATTTTCTTTACACATGACAACACAATGACGCTAAGGGCACCGTCACACCAGGTGACATCGCCGGCGATTACAGTTGGATGGGAACAGCATACGGACGTGCCTGCACCGCAAGGTAACGGCAAGTAACAGTTTACTCCATCATGATAGCTTTCATCCACACCATTTGAAGAGAGGCATTCCAACTGGACAGTTTTTAAGGTTAAAACGTAACTGCAGTCGAGAGGAAGATTTTCTACAGCAATCTCTTGACTTGAGCAGTAGGTTTCATGAAAGGGGATACCCCAAAGGTGTGATGGGCCGTGCCTTTAACCATGCCCGGGAACAGGATAGATCTACCCTTCTAAAACCTAAGATCAGAGTTGGACAGACACCCTCTATGCCTTGTCTTATCACGACTTTTAATAATCAGTGGAATGATGTGTGGAGACTGCTACATAAAAATTGGAGTATATTAACATCAGATAACAAAATATGTTCTCTTGTTTCAGAGAAACCACACCTTACTGCAAGAAGAGCACGAAACTTGCGAGACACTATTACGAAAAGTCATTTTACCAGGCCCTCAACAAAATTAGGCACGGGTTTAACCCTCAAAGGCTCCTTTGCCTGTGGCAATTGCTGTGTCTGTCAGTTTATGCCTGCAACTAGGAAATTCACCAACAACCAGAATGGGAAGGAATATGAGCTACAACAATATATCAACTGCCGCACCCAAAATGTAGTCTACGTATTAACTTGTCCTTGCGGACTGCATTATGTGGGTCAAACCACACAAGAATTACGGAAAAAGGTGCAGCAACATTTCTCCAATATTTCTCTGGTTACTGAACACTTGAAAAAAGGAAAAACCATATCCACTGTTGCACAACATTATAAGGATAAACATGGCGGCAGAATCCACGGCACTGAGATTGTTGGCCTACAACAGATCAGGATGAATATCCGAGGGGGTAATGCCTCTTTGCCGTTGTTGAGGGCTGAATCACGTTGGATTTATAACCTAAATTGTGTATCTCCTCTGGGCATTAATGAAAATCTTTTATTTACTGGTTTTTATAAACAGTAACCACAATATCATTTGTCGAGAAAAGTACATATATGTGTCTTATTTGTAACTATTACCACCTTTTTCGCTTTTCAGCATCAGTGCGATTCTATACATGTTGGGTGGTTTTCTTTATTCTCTGCATTCCACTGTCTCTTCTGTTGTGGCCACAACAATACTCCTCCTTTTCCTCGTCTCTATTTTTGTAGTGCCTGAACTTACAAATACATGTCTGTGTATTCTATATGGTGTTTTTCCCTTTGATCCACCAAATCCGTTCTTGTGATACGTTTCACAAAATATTGCATTCTTCAAAATAATCCCTTGATATGGGGCTTCTAATTTGTGATGTTATACCTAAATTGGATGTTACACAGCGAGTGCCTTATATAATAACAGCCCCATTGACATATCCTAAGCTATTCCTCCTACTTGTTTATTGATTGGTAATGTCCAAATATCTGGTTGGTTCCCCCATGTAGCGCCCCTTTTGCTTAATATGTTTCTTTCTAACTTGTTATTTCATTGTGTACTCTCCATAGTGATGCGCAACGCTCCCGTCGCGTCACTTCCGGTTCCGCGATAAGTGACTTCCGGTTTGCGTTCCAGCTGGAACGCAGACCATTGCGCATGCGCGGGCGTTCTGCCCACGCTGCTTGCATTGGAAGCACATGGATCTTCACGGCGGCGCCGCTGGAGAGTAGCAGATAAGGTGAACGGGGCTTTTCTGACTACACACACCTGTGCAGGTTCAGGAGTGAGTTAATAATGGGGATGTCTATAGCTTAAGGCTATCTTGATGATTGGCTATTTTCTTGATTGCTAATTAGGAGCACTGCCATATAATAGTATGGGGGAATGAGGCAATAGTACCCCTGAGGAAGCCAGTGGGCGTAACGCGTGGGGCTCATTCCATCTCTCAACCTCTGCTGCACATGGTCTGGACTAGTCAATGATGACCTTGGAACCCCTTGGTTGCTAAGGGATTTCTTCTAGATGGAATACAAATCCGAAAAAACGTCTATCAGGTCATATTACTAAAATATGTACATACTGCCACATCTTCTTATGCACTATTACCTGTGTACCTCTGGGTCTCTGTAATCATTGTCTCTGCAGTGATACTCTTACTGTTGTACAACTATTGTGTGCTTGTACATGCCTCTTTTTTCAGGCTATGATAATACTAGGTGCAATTTAGATGTAAGTTGGTACCTTATTTCTATGTCCTGTGACCATTGTTTTGCAGCAGTGTTGATACCCACACACCTCATATGTAGTCAGTGGACTACTTTTTACTTGTGTTTTAAGTGTGTGTCTTTTATATTGCAGTGTTTAATAAAGCTTATTCAAATTTTGCATTGATCCTGTGTAACTGGTCCTCTTTGGTTTTCTCCCACTCATTCATATCTGAATACTTATAGCTCTGGTACCTTTAAAATACACCAAAAATCCTCCTTTTGTAATGTCACCTGAAACATCGCCAAAGCGTCGCCGGAGGTATCGCCGCATGTAAACACGCGAAGGCGACGCTGGCGGGGTGCCAAAAACGTGCGCGCTCCCGTGCGTCGCCGGCGATATCTCTGGCGATGTCACCTAGTGCGACGGTACCCTAACATTAAGGAAATTGTGTGTTGTTCTCTCATTTTGATCACCAGTGAATATTTTGCTCCCCAAAGATAGCAGTGTGGCGCAGCTTATGTTTATACTGTGTTCTATGCTGAGTGTTAATCTCTGACATATGTGATTCAGACAAAATTCTCAAAGGAAAATTCACTGTAATGAGGTAGATGTATTCACTTTGAACTCCCATCTGATCTGTGATCCGGCCTTGTCCATCTTTTTGTGCATATTTTTTAGGCGTGTGCAAACGTGCAGTCAACCACAGTTTTGTGTACCTTTGAAAAGAAGGACACTACTGAACAGAGGCCAAATGGAGTTCAGAGTAACTTTGCTACCTCATTAGTGAATAGATCCATTGGGGGCTTCACCTGAATCATTTCCAAACTGGAAACCCGAATGTAAGTGCTCAGCATAGATCACAGGATAAATGTCAACTGATCTAAAATGTCCTGCACCCAAATCATCGCCAATTAGCATTCAACTTAACTATCAAAAACACAGGTCCCCACCCAGGTCTGTCACAGCACCTCCAAACCATTTCAAATCAAAAATGCAATATGGCGCTCCTTCCCTTCTGAGCTTTGCACTGTACCTCAAGTCGTTTTAAATAATATATGAGGTATTAATGTCTCAAAAGATGTTGCACAGCAAATTTTATAGTGCATTTTCTCCTGTTGCCCTTGTGAAAATATGAAATTTGGGGCTAAAACATTTCTGTGTGAAAAATGTGCTTTTTTTTCTTTTCACAGCTCAACGTTCTAAAATTTTGGGAGCACCTAGGGCTTCAATGTGCTTATCACACATCTAAATTAGTTCCTTCAGGTGTCGTTTATAAAATGGGGTCAATTGTGGGGGGTTTCCACTGTTTAGGCACATATGGGGCTCCCAAAACGCGACATGGTGTCTACTAATGATTCCAGCCAATTTTTGTCACGTCCCCACCTTGATCTTCTCCTGTAATTCCTACCTCGACCACTAGGCGCTGCCATATAACATCTACTTATGGTGCTCGTGATGCATCCTCATCTGGACCTGCTCCCCTAATTCCTACCCCAGTCACTAGGCACCGCCATGTTTACCCTATAGATGACAATGACGATAAATGCATTGCACCTTTGCCAGGGCTTCCTTCTTCAGCTTCTGTGCCTGTCACCAGGCATCGTCATGTTCACACTGCAGGCGATGCTGGTGTTGGGGGACAAGTCTTTGCAGTGAATTCTGTAGAGCGCAGGCTTCGCTTGTCCTCTGGGGTTTTTGTGTCTGGTACCTGTTGTGCTTCACAGCCTGATAGTATTGGTATGTGGGCGGTCCAGATAGAGTCATTGGTTCCTGAGCTCCTGCCTATGGGTAGGAGCCTTTCCATTTATAAACCCTGCAATATGTCTAATTGTTGCCAGAGATATTCCTGGCTCCTCATTCTAATTTGTGCTAGTTTTTCTGTGACTTTCATTAGACCTTGGTTTTGTTCTTTGACTCTGTTTTTCTCTTAAAATTTTGTACCTCACTGTCCTCTCGGTTTTGACTCTGCTTCCTGACATTTCTACTATTCAGTTTCTCACCCTAACCTTTTTTTCCTAGCTTTGATGTCCTCCCTGCTCTGACCTACTGCTCCTCTATAGGCAGTTACCTCCTGGGCTCTGATGTAAGTCCAGATCCCTGTGCTCTATATGGGTTAAGGGTCTCAGAGTTTCTCGGGGTTTTGCCTTACCAGCAGCTCTGCCAGTTGCATAGGACGGTTGTCACAATGTTAAGTTTGAATGTCACTCCTTCCTTTCCGAGCCCTGCCGTGCACCCAAACAAGGAATTTCTGGCACATTTAAGGTATCAGCGTACTCAGGAGAAATAGCACAACAAATTTTGCGGTCCATTTCCTTCTATTACGCTAGTGAAAATAGAAAACAATTAGGCTCAAAAAACATTTTTGTAGAGAAAACTGGATTTTTTTTATCTTCACGGCTCAACGTTCTAAATTTCTGTGAAGCACCTGACTTTTCAAGGTGCTTACCACATATCTAGATACGTTTTTTGAGGGTTTTACCTTGCAAAATATCTCCAAAACTCCCCAAAGGGTTCTATCGATATTTGAAAGTGAATTTGCACACCTATTTTTAAAGGTATCCTGTCACCTCCAAAAGGCCTCATAAGCTAGCAAAACATGTCCCTGCTGCATCCTATCACTAATCTCACACTTCTTTTGTCTCCTAAAAGCATCCTGTGAAAGTGCATAAAAACGATTTTATACTCACTCATTAGTGATTATAATTAGCAGGGGCTGTACTCTTTAGTCACCAGGGCATGTTGTTTTGCAGCCTCGAGGATCCACCCTCTCTCTGTCTGTGCTGCTGTGATGTGGAGCTGAAGGCAGGACTAATGATTTGCATTCTGTGAGTGATAGAGAGGGGGATGGGGGCAGAGCCTGCACAAGCAGAGCACACAGACAGAGAAATTGGATCCTGGAGCCTGCAAAACGGCCCGCCTTGGTGACTAAAGAATAGTCACTGCTAATTATAATCACTAATGAGTGAGTATTAAAACGTTTTTATGCACTTTCACGGGATGCTTTTAGGAGACAAAAGGAGTGTGAGATTACTGATGGGATGCTGCAGGGACATGTTTTGCTAGTTCTGGCGTTCTGGAGGTGACAGGATCCCTTTAAGTTTGGCAAAACTGATTACTTTATTAATAAAAATATTATTTCATAAACATATTTATACAATACAATATAATGACACGTTAGAGGGCTCTCAGTCCCTTTATGCACTTATACAGGGTTGGCATTTAAATACAAAGGGGTACACTTCTATTATGCGTGAATACACACCATATAGAACCTTTCCTATAACACTGTCACTTTTGTATTTAACTAAGAACCTTTCTCAGACTCCTAATAATCTAAAATATCCTCAGTGTCCTCAGCAGACCTGCTGCTATTGCCACATATACAATAATTAGGTTCAAAGTTTATAATGAAAAATACCTGGTGTGCAGTGTTTCTATGGTGGACCACGTTTGTCCCCTGCTGCCTCTGTATCCCCTGTCAAATCGCCACCGCCAACGCACGTTTCAAAGTAATTGAACTTCTTCCTCAGGGCGTGTAAAGTGTTGAATGGTGAAGCACGATAGTAAAGGGGACCTTTTATGTGTAAGTTTCTTGAGGGGTCTATTTTCCAAAATGGGGTCACTTGACAGGGTTTTTCACTGTTTAGGAACATCAAGGGCTCTCCGAATGCGACATGGCATCCACTAATGATTCCAGCCAATTTTCTGCTTAAAAAGTCAAATGGTGCTCCCTCCCTGACATGCACCTTAACAGTAGCTTTCTACCACATATGAGGTATCGGTGTACTCAGCGAGAAATTACCATACAAAACCCCCAGTATACAGCATGAGGCCACACACAGCCCCAAGTATATAGCAAGAGGCCACACACAGCACCAAGTATATAGCAGGAGGCCAAAAACAACCCCTAGTATTACAGTACGAGACCACACACAGTCCCCTGAATATAGCAGGAGGCCGCACACAGCCCAGGAAACAGCGGGAGGCCATACACAGCCCCTAGTATTCAGCAGGAAGCCACACACAGTCCCCAGTATACAGCAGGAGGCTGCACAAAATCCCCCCTAAACAGCAGGAGTCCACACCCAGCCCCAAAATACAGCAGGAAGCCACATACAACCGCCAGTATACAGCAGGATGATGCACAGAACCCCCAGTACACAGCAGGAGGATGTCCAGAGCCCCCACTATACATCAAGAGGCCACACAAAGCCCCCAGTATGCAGCAGGAGGTCGCACCCAGCCCCCAGTATATGGCAAGAGGCCACACACAGCCCCTATTATACAGCAGGAAGATGCACATAGCCCCACATATACAGCAGGAGGCAGCACATAGCTCCCAGTATACAGCAGAAAGCCACACACAGCCCCCAGTATACAGCAGGAGGCTGCACACAGCCCCCAGTATACAGCAAGAGACCACACATAAAGTCATGTATTACAGCAGGACACCACACATATACCCCTGTATTAAAATAGGAGCTCACACATAGCCCCCAGTATACAGTAGGAGGCCACACCCAGCCCCCAGTATTAAAACAGGACGCCACTCATAGCCCCCTGTATTAAAACCTGTGCCCCACTTAGCATTTGTTTTACACCAAGAGCTCACACATATCTCCCTGTAATACAGGAAGAGCCCAAACATAGCCCCCTAAATTAAACCAGTACCCCACACATAACCTCCAGAATACAGCAGGAGGCTGCACGCAGCTCCTGTATACAGCAAGCAACCGCATACAACATCTAGCTCTGAAAAAATGATAGCATCAACAAGATCAATCTTAAAATTCTTAGTCTCCTTCCAGG
>JARQOC010000004.1:554428357-554464747 GCA_033576535.1 Allobates femoralis
TGTTTGAAAATTAGTCTTCATGAATGTCTGGACCCACTGCAACCGTTTCTGCTTGTGAGCACTGTTTAGAGGTGGCCGAATAGAAGGTTTATGCACCACAGCAAGCCTTTGAAGGATCCTACACCTTGAGGTTTGAGGGACTCCAGAGGCACCAAAAGCTTCAAATATCTGTTTGCTGGTTTGTAAGGCCTTTTTAGCAGCTGCTCTCTTAATCTGATGAACTTGCCTGGCAGAAACCTTCCTAATTCTGCCTTTATCTGTACGAACACGTCTGTGCTCAGAATCGGCCACAAATCTCTTCACAGTACGATGAGGATGGTTATGTTTTCGTGCAATATCAAATTTTTTTCATCCCTTGTACAAGGCATTGCACTATTTGTTGCTTTTCGGCAGCAGAGACATCCTTTTTCTGTCCCATGTTACTTGAAAACTGGGGCCTGCTCAATATTGTGGCACATGCAGTTTTCCTTTTATTGGGCTCATCTGCCAAACTAATTATCACAGGTATCTGAGATTGATTCCAGTGATCTAAAGAACTCTGAGACACAATACCATCAATTGGTTTCATTGAAAAAAAAAAAAAAAACAACCTATGACACTTAAAACCAATTTGCATAATAATTTGGAACATGGTTTATTTTAAACTTGTAGATAACAAATCAACTTCTGATCACTGGAGCAGACATACTACAGATGATGATTAGGTATGTTGTAGTGTCCCATGAATACACATATTTGAAAATATGCCTCCTTGCTTTTTCTTATAATAGCAAATTCTTGCTTATTTTGTCTAATTTGTGTTATAAAAGCTGCAAAACAAACAAAAAAAACTACATAAATGTGGTATCGGTGTGTTTGTACTGACCCAGAGAATAACATTGTCCTGGCACTTGTATGATATGGTGAACAACATTACAAAAAAATTAAAACAATTCCTGAATTTCTGTTTCTTTTTGATACTACCTCATAAAAAGTGAAAAGGTCAAAAAACATTATGTGGCCCAAGATAGTACCAATGATGACTCTACCTCATCCCGCAAAACACAAGCCCTCACATTACTCCGTCAGCAGAAAAATAAAAAAACTGCAGTCTTCAAAATTCAGTGATGCAAAAAAAAAAATATTTTGTGAAAAAGCGATTTTCGAGTGATAGTAGCCAAAGCAAAGAAAAATACTATATAAACTTGGTATCGCTGTGATCGTACCGACCTGATGAATAAAGATGCCAAATCACTTACACTGCAAGGTGTATTGTGTAAATATAGTAGTAAAGCCAATTCTTCAACTGATGTTGATTAGAACACTAGTGATCAAAATTAGAGAACAATGTATAATGACCACTTGATTTTTTCAGATAGAATGTAATCTACATTGATAAACATTTGAAGGTTTCTGTGTAAGGGGTGCACCATGCCACAAGAACACTGCTTCCCAAAATAAAGAAAGTTTGTCAACTTAAAATCTTTATTTTACACATCATAGTTAAAGAATAGCAATGACTGTAGCACAGAGAAATATTAAAAGATTAAAACTAAATTTTGTAAAGATTACAACAGTCACCAATCAGTAGGAAGTGTACAGGCCTTTGCTTTGTACAGGCCTTGGTTGTGAATAACTTTAGCACACCTGCAGCCACAGGACATCACTAGTCTCTCACATTGCTCTGGTGGGATTTTTCCACTTTTCTTCCAGTTTCTTCCACAGTTCTGTGACTGTTGTGGGTTTCTTTGCCATAACTTTGTCACCCAGTATTTTCCAGAGGTTTTCTATTGGATTTAGATCAGAACTCTGGCCGGCTGCTTCATTGTTTCCCTGTTTTCGCTTTCAAGGAACTGCTTTACCTATATTGCTGTGTGACAGGAAATATTGTCCTATATGAAAATTGCTGGCTGATTGAGCGCTGAACACAAGTAAGGAGCCATGTATTGTTGTAGAAGGTTCTGATACACACTAGTATTCATGCTACCATGTAGCTATATGAGGGGTCCAACCCCTGCAGCAGGAATTAGTCCCCAAACCATGACACTTCCTCCACTGCCTTTCACTGACTTCTTTACACACTTTAGGTTCAGTCTTTCCCCAGTTTGTCGATGAACACAATGTTTCTCATCAGACCCAATTAAATTCAAATTGCTTTCATCACTAAAATGAACTGTGGACCACTCTTCCTCTGTTCAAACAACCTGCTCCTCACCAGGGGCGGACTGGGCCGGCTTGCAGGGAGGCATTTGCCCCCCAGGCCGGTGGATTATCAACAGTTCAGGGACGCCGAACTTTTCCCTATGGTCCGCGGTACTTTGGGCCGCTGCGCCCGCTCCTCTGGCCGCTGGCCATTACATTTAATTGCATCTGCGGTCGGCCGCCACTGGCCGTTACTGGCCGCCAGTCTGGGCTTGCTGTGAGCCGCACTGCGAAGCACAAGTGATCGCTATGCTGCCGGGACACTGCATCGCACAGCAGCAAGTTCTTTGAGGGTGGAGTCGTGGAGATAGGAGAGAGCGCGCTTGCCTCTCCTGAATTGTGTCCCGCCCATGAAACTCCATTTCCGGCGCCTGCAAACCAGTGCTGCTCCTGTGCGCCGTACCCAAGGACACCGCACACACACCCCACCACATGGCGCTACTTCCAGAGGCAGCAGCTCGCTCTCCATTCACTCCCAGGCCAGCACAGTCATCACTGCAGGCGCACAGCAGCAGTGAGTAAGTGACCGTATGGGGAGGGAGCTGGAGCAGGCTGCTTTGTGTGTGTGTGGGGGAGAACTGGAGCAGGCTGCTTTGTGAGTGTGTGTGTGTGTGGGGGAGAACTGGAGCAGGCTGCTTTGTGTGTGTGGGGGGGGCTGGGGCAGGCTGCTGTATGTGTGTAGGGGGGGGCTGGGGCAGGCTGCTGTATGTGTGTGGGGGGGGCTGGGGCAGGCTGCTGTATGTGTGTGGGGGGGGCAGGAGCAGGCTGCTGTGTGGGGGGGAGGCTGGGGCAGGCTGCTGTATGTGGGGGGGAGGCAGAGGCAGGCAGCTGTGTGGGGGGGAGGCTGTGGCAGGCTGCTGTGTGTGAGGGGGCTTGGTAGGCTGCTGTGCATGTGTGGCGGGGCCTGGGCTGGCTGGTGTGTGTGTGTGCACACGTATGGGGGCGAGGACCGGGGCAGGCTGCTGTATGTGGCGGGGAGCCTGGGCAGGCTGCTGTGTGTGTGTGGCTGGGGCTGCTTGGCTGTGTGTGCCTGACTGTGTGGTTGTGGCTGGCTGTGTGGTTGGCTGTATGTCTGTGTGTGGCTGGCTATGGCTGTCTATATTGCTCGCTGTGTGTGTGGCTGGCTGTGTCTGTGTGTGTGGGTAGCTGCGCCTGTGTGTGGCTGGCTTTGGCTGTGTGTGAGGCTGTATGTGTGGCTGGCTGGCTTTGACTGTGTGTGGCTAGCTATGTGTGTGGCTGATTGTGTGTGTGGCTGATATTGTGTGTGTAGTTGGCTGTGTCTGTGTTTGGCTGGCTGTGTCTGTGTGTGTTTGTGTGTGGCTGGCTATGGCTGTCTATGTTGCTGTTGCTCTGTCTGTGGCTGTCTGTGGCTATGTGTGTGGCTGTCTATGTGGCTGTGTCTCTCTGTGTGGCTCTCTGTGTCTGCGTAGCTGTCTATGTGGCTGGCTGTCTATGTGGCTTACTGTTTTTGTGTGGTTGTGGCTCTGTGTGTGGCTGTGGCTCTGTGTGTGGCTGTGGCGGGCTGTCTGTGTAGCTGGCCACTGGGACATCCAAATGCTGTGCGAGTGTCCGACAGTTTTCTTAGATCACATCCATGTGCAATCTGTTTTGTTTCTCAGCAGCTATTACTGTAGAATCATTTACAGGAACATTTTACAGTTGTCTCAGCTGAAGAATAATAATGTATCAGTGAAAAAAACAGATGCCTCTCGGATGGTCCGTGTGCTGTCAGTGTGCGGTCCATGATTTTGTCGGACTCATAGACTTGCATTGTTGAGTCTCGCACATGAATCGCAGACTGTCGCAGCATGTTGTGACTTTTTTCCCATCCAGAATCTGGATGAGAAAAAAGCGTCCGACACTCGCCAATGTGTTTCAGACGTTGATTAACTGACTGCACTGCGATAAAATCACACATTGCAGTTATCCGAGTTTCACGCCAGTGTGTCCGTGCCCTAATAATAAAATCCATATAGTAATCCTACAATGTCTTCTGGACATGGTATGGGAGGATTTATGGCTCAGTTAGTACACACCATACTTCTTGTTATTAACCAGTTAATGCTCTCTTGTCCACCGCACTGCAGTGTCAAAAGAGGAAGACAGCGAGACAGGCAGCAACATCGCATCAGAGAGCCCCAGACCTCAAAATACAAGATCCTCAGATCCAGGTATTGTGACGACATATGAAGAAATATTTTTTTACATTTACATTACACTATGAACTCCACAGCACTTTACATACATCATCAACACTGTCCCCATAGGGGCTCACAATGTAAACATCCTACCAGTATGTCTCATATTGTATATCGCCTTTCTTTGATATCACCTCTACAATTCTTGTATTTATTGAACTTGTCAGGTTTTGGATGTTTTAAGATTGGATTTGTTTGCAGGATGTCATAATTGACTCCCAGAGCTGCTGGTTTGACGGTTAATGTCTTACAGCATCTTAGATTTTTTTTTGCTTAAAGGTACTTCCAAGTTTCTCAATAGGGCTGAGGTCAGGGGAGACTGTTGGCCACACCATGGTTTTCTCTACTTTTATGTCCATAGCAGCCAATTACTCAGGGCTATGCTCTGTACTAAGAGATGGTGCATTGTCATGCATGGGGATGATTTTGTACGAAGAAAAAAAGTGGTCAGTCTAAAAGTATATATACTTTGCCGTGGTCCTTTTCACGCCTTCATGGACCCTATAGGGGCAAACTAGCTCTCTCCACATGATTACGACCCAAAACATGACTGCCACCTCCTTGCTGATGTGACATGGTGGCGGTCAACTAGCAACCATCCACTACTTCAACAATAATGGGAACCTCTAGGCTCCTTTTAGCTACTCCTGTCTGCAGAGGGGTGTGGCGTGATGTTGCACCGCTGACAGTGCCTAGGGCGGCAGGAACTCCAAATACGGGGCTGGCTGGGACTGAGATGGTCCGCCGAGAGTTTCCGACAGCACTCCCCCCTCCCCCACCCCCGGTCCTCACCTAAGGGCTGGAGGGACTGAGACGGGCCGTCGAAAATTACCGACAGCACCCCCCACCCTCCCCCCGGTCCTCAGGGCTGCCGGAAAAAATTTGCCACCCAGGGTTTGCGTCGCCAGTCAGCCCCTGCTCCTCACCAAAGGTGAGTCTAGCCTTTTGATTCCTTCTGCTAATGAGAGGTTTGGTCAATGCAGAGTGTGCTGTCAGTCCAAATGCTCTTAAACATCATGATACTATATGATGAGAAAGATCCGTGGCACCCTGCGGTATAGGTAGCCACAGAACCACCTGGTGCACAGAGGGATTTCCATATCACGTACCCTACACATGCAACACCTTCCACCCCAGACCTGAAGGAGGAGCTCTACTTGCCGCCTTCAGGCACGGTCCCTTATAAATTCAGGCCCCGGGGGGGGGGAGTTAGGCAGTTCAATATGAAGCAGTACTGAGGAAGACACCTGGTGAACGGAGCGTCGCTAGGCCTGTACCAGAGAGAAAACTAGCCAGCGCAGGGCCCAAGAGTGAGGGTCGGAAGCAAGGCAAGGAGCAGAGTAGGGGCAGAGGAACGATACCGGTTCACCCCAGGAAGCAACCCAGACACCGGAGTCTGAGTCTGCAAGGGTCAGTCAGCCCAGCAGAGGAGAACCAGGAGACTTTAGTCTTCTGGGGACATTTGTGGCACAACACTGAAGAGAGCCAGGGACTGCAGGAGAGGAGCGGTTCCCAACCAAAGGTTTTCAACGCCTGCCATGCAAGTGAAGAGCACAGGAGAGATCAGGCCAAGGTTTCAGACCGGTCAGGACTTAGAGACACAAACAGGGACAAGGAGACCTCACAACTGATCAGGTGTGGAAATCCCGAAGTGATTCCCGACCACCTGGAGTGTACCCTGGACAGTGACTGCTTTATCACCAGTAAAAGGTATGGAAACAGAACCCAACGTGTGTGTGTCAATTCTTTCAGCCCCTGACCCTGTCCAACCCAGAGACTATACCTACAGAGCCACCTTCCTGTGTGAAGTCACAATCCTACCACACTGCCCCGGGGACTCCCCTCCATCTACGGGGAGCATTATCATCTGGCTGCCCATTCATCATTCCCGGAGGTCTGCAGCAGCACCGGTGCCATCACCGGACACCGTAGGTGGCGTCACAAGACTTTATTTCATTTATCCTTTTTCCCTTTTTATTTTTATACTTTTTTCAGCAACCACCAGGGCCACGGGCTCGGGCAAGCCACCCGTGACATTCCCCTTTGCTATAACGCCTGAGACCGGGCACATAAGGCCTTGGGGTGGGTCAGATCCTTACCCTGTTCAATGCTGAAGACAGCTGCAGTGTTGAAATGATTACCCATGGAGATTCTTTGCGTTATCCTGTCATCTCTTGCATTTGTCTTTCCAGGGTGACCAGCTTTCTTGGGAAACTTGAAACAGTTTGTAATGTAAAGATGCAAAATTCTCGAAACCACAGCCTTTGAACAACCAATATCTGTTGCTACGGCTGATAAGGTGACCCCTTGATCTTTACCTGGACAAACTGCTTCTGGAAGGTTTCAGACACTTTGGAACAGCACACCATTTTTGCAAAGTATGGAAAGTTAGGCTGCCAGTTAAATATGGTTAGTCAGATAATCAAGGATATGAGCACCAGGTGCCAAATTAACACCAATAATTTGCAGGTATCTCGCTGAGTAAGGGTGTTTATGCCAGAAACGCATATGAGATGTACCCCCAACCTATCTGATTTTTAATGGAAAAATAAAGATTGTAGATTTTATACCTACATTTGGGATTCGCCAGTGAATTTTTTAACTTGCAGGTATCTCAAAGTATTTTCTAACTTTGATCGGTGTTCTTTTCCATTTATCTCATAAACATTTATATTCAGTGCCTATATTTAATTTCTGAAAAAAGCTTGAAATATTGCTAATTTACTCATGATAGGATATTTTCTTTACACATGACAACACAATGACGCTAAGGGCACCGTCACACCAGGTGACATCGCCGGCGATTTCGCAGGCGACGAAGGGGCGTGGCCCATCGTCAGCATCATTGGCGGCGAGTCGCCCCGTGCAAATTGACAATTTTGCGCTGAAAATTTGACTGAGAGTGGTTGCCTGGTTTCAGAACACTGCTGTGAAACCAGGCAACCACTCTCAGGCGATGAGTATGCATCGGCCCGTGTAATATCGCGATCGGCGATGTTACAGGCGATTGGAGCCATAGGCTCCCATGTTACAGGATCCCTGCTGAGGAGGTTTCTAGACACCCCAACAGCGACGTCGCCTGAAACATCGCCAAAGCGTCGCCGGAGGTATCGCCGCATGTAAACACGCGAAGGCGACGCTGGCAGGGTGCCAAAAACGTGCGCGCTCCCGTGCGTCGCCTGCGATATCTCTGGCGATGTCACCTGGTGCGACGGTACCCTAACATTAAGGAAATTGTGTGTTGTTCTCTCATTTTGATCACCAGTGAATATTCTGCTCCCCAAAGATAGCAGTGTGGCGCAGCTTATGTTTATACTGTGTTCTATGCTGAGTGTTAATCTCTGACATATGTGATTCAGACAAAATTCTCAAAGGAAAATTCACTGTAATGAGGTAGATGTATTCACTTTGAACTCCCATTGTTAGACGGAGGCCATGGGTACCAAGGCCTCTGTCGGCCATATTGTCTGTTTGAAAAAAAGTAACTTTAAACTTTCTCTGTTAGTAGAAATATAAATGTCATGTCTTCTAGCTATAAGCAATGACCTAACCTGTATAAGAAAACAGATACACGTTAATTAGATTTGGTCTGATCATTTAGCAAAATTTATAATCAGTTCATAAGCCAGTTCTGAATTTGTCTTATTTTTTACGGTGTATTCTATCCCTCAAGGCTAATATGACGTTTCTTATAATCAAGAACAGAGCTGATTAATGTCAATAAGTTATGATTTGTGCTTGGTCCCAAAAAGGCTATTATGAGATAATTTGTATGTAGTTAGTAATGAAATGAATGTGCTTTTTCATGTCAATATATGTTGTAAGTAATATGAAGGGATCACTTATGACAGGTTACGTAATCCTTCTTCCATAGAGAATCATTGTAACCAATGTCTTTCTATGGGGAAAACTGGTATAAAGACACGCCCCGTCCAAGAGACGGGGAGCCATTATTCTGAATCCATCTTGAGTGTGACACCTGTGGCTCCCGCGCCTGTCATTCAGATTTCTGCCAGTCATACTGCTTTTGCTGTACATCTCTGTATTTTTTCCTACCCGAATAAAACCCACTTTTGGTTCTGAAGACGCAGTCTATGGAGTTTATCGAACGAAGAAACTGAAGTGATTATTTCTATCAAATGGCGAGCTACAGCCCGGTAGAAAGGGGGGAGATGATCCTATATCCTTTCTGAAGAACCTAGAAGATTCCTGCAAGTAAAGCTGTGAACCAAAGTGGTGAGAGGGTGAGGAATGGACTTCTCTTTCTCTTTTTTTTGCCTTTATTGCTAAAAAGGCGTGATGCATCACGTGAAATCGCATTAAGGAAATCAGCCGCTGAGAATCTCTCGTTTGCGCTCCTATCTACCCTGAAGTAACTAAGACTACAGTGCCTCTACGTGAGTAAGACAAGGACGTGATTAACGCCGAGGGTACGGAGAAGGAGACGTGTGGCAACGTAACGAGTGAGGCTGATCATACGGCTGGACCTCTTTTGGTTGACCAAAGCCGGCACGTGTCTTCCATTACAGAGGTGTGAGTATCTAACTTTTGCCTGTAAATTGCATTAAGTTGATACTAAAAGCAGTTTATAAATGTCCTTGTGTTTCCACCACTATGGAGTGGCTAAGAAAACAGACTGACAGGCACGCTGAAACCCCATAGCTAGAAGGGGTTAATGCTGAACCACTTGGTTAAATTGTATGCAGTGGTTCACAGAAGAAAGTAGACATCTTGACAAGAAAAAAATTATTAGCAGAAAGGGCAGCCGAATAGCGGCTTTGTGTAAGTTAGTTATAGCTCAGATCAGGATAGTGATAGCTTCAAAGACAGTACGTTAATGTAGTTACACAGGAAGGGGCAGCGGAGCAGTGTATGGAGAGAACACAGCAGCTACTGATACAATGATGGGAGTAGTAGTATCACAAAGGGAGGGGTATGAGATACAGCGGCTGCAGGCAGACAGAAAGGAGGAAGAGACATCCATCCATGGTTAGAATCCTTTAGAATCAGGAAAAGAAATTATCTTAGAATTAGAAGAGGGGCTGCCTGGTGTGTAACGTTTGATAAGTATTTTTTGATAGAATAGATCAGAAAGATGATTATGATCTGATGGAATAGATTGTAGAGAATACTGGAAAGGTTTTGCAAGTTAGGGATTTTACATAATGCTACATTTGTGGAGGACAAAATTAGGGCATTGGTAACCATTGTTAGGGAAAATGCCATCCTAGACTAAGGGCGATGATACAAATGTTTTTGCATATCGCCCTGCCTGAATGGCATCTGCTGTGGACAGGAGACCAGGACTTCCTGGGGTCATAATCAACTGCCGAAAGCGGGCTGGTCCCAGTCGACAGAAACCCCTCGGAACTCCATGGGTCCTCTTGTATGTTATCCTTGTGGGCAATCAGGGTATCTTAGACGTAAGTGTTCCCATTTAGCTCCCAGGGATGATTCACAAGTGCAGCAGCAGCCTACCTCCACAATGTCCTGAGATCCGTATGAGGGAGCCAGTGCTGCTTCAAATGTGTGCGGACTCATATTCTTTGCCTGCTGTTAAGACCCCTGGACAGCCAGAGGTTAACGGCCCCAAACCGTGCCAGCAGTACAATGGTCCTCAGATAGTTAACCCTGTTTTTCGGCAGCCTTTTGCCCCGTCACCCAATTATGCGACCCTTGTCCATCCCAGCAGACAGATCCATGCTGTGAGGAGAGCTCACCCTCCTCCGGGAGGATTTCCTCCCACCCTTATGCTCCACTGATACAGGAGCTGGGGGGGACGAGGAAATGGCTCTTTCAAGCGATCTGTCAGGCTCGGAGGTGACAGCAGTGGGCCGTAGAATTGCCTCTGGTGAGATTGGTGGATTTTTTTTTGGGCTTCCTACTGCCGGTACTGATTGATGCTTTGAACCCCCTGTTCTCCTGAGCCTCTTGGCAAAATTATCCCTAGGCCAAGATGGACTGACCTTATGTCAGAGGGACAATAGAGGGTACCAAAAATTGGGAAGATTTTTTAATTGATAACAGGAGCCTCTGTTTCAGTAACAGGACACAAATTGCAGCTCCCCCGGGCTGCCAGACACCACAACTTTATAATTAGCAGGGGCTGTACTCTTTAGTCACCAGGGCATGTTGTTTTGCAACCTCGAGGATCCACCCTCTCTCTGTCTGTGCTGCTGTGATGTGGAGCTGAAGGCAGGACTAATGATTTGCATTCTGTGAGTGATAGAGAGGGGGGGGGGGCAGAGCCTGCACAAGCAGAGCACACAGACAGAGAAATTGGATCCTGGAGCCTGCAAAACAGCCCGCCTTGGTGACTAAAGAATAGTCACTGCTAATTATAATCACTAATGAGTGAGTATTAAAACGTTTTTATGCACCTTCACGGGATGCTTTTAGGAGACAAAAGGAGTGTGAGATTACTGATGGGATGCTGCAGGGACATGTTTTGCTAGTTCTGGCGTTCTGGAGGTGACAGGATCCCTTTAAGTTTGGCAAAACTGATTACTTTATTAATAAAAATATTATTTCATAAACATATTTATACAATACAATATAATGACACGTTAGAGGGCTCTCAGTCCCTTTATGCACTTATACAGGGTTGGCATTTAAATACAAAGGGGTACACTTCTATTATGCGTGAATACACACCATATAGAACCTTTCCTATAGCACTGTCACTTTTGTATTTAACTAAGAACCTTTCTCAGACTCCTAATAATCTAAAATATCCTCAGTGTCCTAAGCAGACCTGCTGCTATTGCCACGTATACAATAATTAGGTTCAAAGTTTATAATGAAAAATACCTGGTGTGCAGTGTTTCTATGGTGGACCACGTTTGTCCCCTGCTGCCTCTGTATCCCCTGTCAAATCGCCAACGCACGTTTCAAAGTAATTGAACTTCTTCCTCAGGGCGTGTAAAGTGTTGAATGGTGAAGCACGATAGTAAGGGGGACCTTTTATGTGTAAGTTTCTTGAGGGGTCTATTTTCCAAAATGGGGTCACTTGACAGGGTTTTTCACTGTTTAGGAACATCAAGGGCTCTCCGAATGCGACATGGCATCCACTAATGATTCCAGCCAATTTTCTGCTTAAAAAGTCAAATGGTGCTCCCTCCCTGACATGCACCTTAACAGTAGCTTTCTACCACATATGAGGTATCGGTGTACTCAGCGAGAAATTACCATAAAAAAACCCCAGTATACAGCATGAGGCCACACACAGCCCCAAGTATATAGCAAGAGGCCACACACAGACAAACAATTTAGTATCATACTATGTGATTACTTCTATCTGATACTTGTGATGCCATTTTCCTGGTGATGAATTGAAAGGGCATGAAGTTGTCATCATGCAAGACCTTAATTTTAAAAATGCTTTTGAATGTAGGTTTGGTCATTTATTTAAGGAAAACTGTCCGATAAAAGTTTTGCATTTACTATTTAGTGATCACAGCATAGAGGATAATTCATTGTTTGCAATGCCATAACTTAGTATTTTGTAGCATAACCTTTGTCTTTAACTCCTGCAACATACTGAGGGGGGGCGTTGAAGCCGCTCAGGTATTCAAGACATCTTGAGGAATCTTGCAGCATACCATTTCCAAATCTGTTAACAATTCATCTTTATTGCTATTGGTAGGGGCCCCAACTCATCACCCTAACTAATCCCAAAGGTGCTCTATAGGGTATGAACCAAATGATTGGCTTGGCCATTGCTACAGGCATTTTTCTTTGCTAACAATTTTTTTTACTAAATTGGATGTGTGCTTAGGATCATTGTTTTGCTGCAATTTCCAGCAGCCCCTGCCTACTTTGGGTTTACCATGTGGCAGGATTACATTCTCTAGTATATCCTTGTAGGTGGTAGCATTCATATTACCATTAATTGTATGCAGGGGGCCAATGGCAGATGCAGAAAAGCAATCCCAAAACATGACATTGCCACCACAATGTTTCACTTCAGGTGTTTGGTACCTTACATCACTACGTTTTCCAATTTGTCGGTGTATATATAGTGCTTATCACCATTACCAGATTGAACTTGGATTCATTTGACCACAATCCCTAAAGGTACCTTTACACACAGAGATAAATTGCTTGCAATCTCTGGTTGCAGTGAAATCATGGACACATTGTTCTCTTTTGTTGCCGTGTACAAGTGGAACAATGTGTCCATGATTTCACTGCAACCAGTGAATTGCAAGCAATTTATCTATGCGTGTAAATGTACCTTTAGAGCAATCTGTCTCTTTCCATTGTTCTTTGGTAAACTCAAGTTGGACCTTCTGTTTTTTTGCAGAGATGAAAGGCTTCTTGACTGGAACTTGTGCATTCAACCCTACTGCTCTTAGCCATCGCACCATAGTTTAGCGACTCACTTTAACCCCATAATCTTTGTTCATTTAACACTTGAAGAACAGTTGAATTCCATAGCTACCTCTTTTTGGCTTTTGCCTGACTTCACTCTCAGAATAATAAGCTTCCTGACATCTGGTGATAAATTTTCTCTTTGCCATATTTTAACCAAAACACACACAGACAAAAAAAAAAAGAAAAAAGATTTGTAGGCAAAATTAGACTACCTATGACAAAATTTGTGAAAGATTTGGCCCATTGAATGAATAAAACTAACACATAAATGGATAAACACAATTTACATCCTTAAAGCTTACAACCATTTGCCTCCAGGTTACTAAACTCACCGGGAAAATGGTATCACAACAACCAGACAGAAGTAATTACACTTTTAAAAAAAAGCAAAACTTTTAATCACTATTGTATGTAAACGAGTTCAAAATACACTAAGTGCAAACTTGACTTCCCGAACACTAAGTATAGGCACCCCCTCTTTAAAAAGTGCATTAAAAAAAAACAACAATAATGTCTAAGGCTGCTTTCACATTACAATTTTCGGTCATCCGATTGTATCCATTTCAAAACTTGGATCCGCATGCCGCATCCTGGGAGCTGGGACAAGGTGATGTATCCTCCGGGAGGAAATTTTTTTTTTAACACACAGGGAAGAGAACAGGGGACAGGATAGGGATTAGATAAGGATAGAGGATTGGGGGGACAGAATAGAATAGCGGAGGGAAGAAGATGGAGGAGGCAGGAGCAGGAATAGACAGGGGACCGCAGGATCCACACAGATGCTGCATAGAATCGGATCGGATGGCTTTTTGCCATCCGATTGCAGATATCCATATGGATCCGTGCCTGTCCGTGAGATCATCCTTCAAACTCTGATCCCACGGACAGGCACTTAGTCGCAATGTGAAAGCACCCTAAGCCTAAGTGTATATATTGTGACACTAGTTACTAATGACAAGTCATGAGGTAGGATAGTGAAGCATTCTAGGGTCAGGTACCTGAAGAGCACAACAAAGATTGAGGTATAGTCAGGTCACAATCCGAAGTAAGAATACCAAAAGGGTAGAGTATAAGAGCAAAGGGACTAAACAAACAGATGGTCAGAAAGAGGTCTAGGGTCAAGGAGCAAACAATAGATAAATCAAAGTGACTACAGGAATAAAGGCCAATAAGCACCACAGAACAGAATACTACGACCAGAAAGAGTTCTGAGAGAAACTGCTCAGTTAAGTAGCTGAAGAAGCATCGGGAACAGTGAACACCTGAATAACCCAGCACCTTCCAGAATCATATTGGACAATTTTAAGTTAACGTTTTTAGTAGCAAAATTGTAACAATGCAGTGTCATGACAAGAATTTGCATAATTAATCATATGCTAAATAGTTGCAAGTCAAATTTATGTATGAACCAAGATTATTGTCTATGAAATTAAGGGAGTCTCATGCTCAAAGCTGTGTGTATCGTGAGATAAGGAATCTGAAAGTCAAACGTTGAAAACATTGTTACACTTTTTATCTTCAGTGTATATCAGGAAGGGGCCAAGGATCGGGGCATATACACCAGGAAGGGGGACATATATACCAGAAAAGGCGCAGGACTGGGGCGTATATACCAGGATGGGGACATATATACCAGGAAGGGGTCCAGGATGGGGGACATATATACCTGGAAGGGGATGGAGGAAATTACTACATAAGGAGAGGGGGCAACACATGTTTCGATATATGAATTAGAATGCTACAAGGGCCTGTATATCGGACCAACATGCAGGGGAGACTCAGGTTCACGTTTTACACAGAGGCCCACCAGATACTGGTTACGCCACTGGCCACAGTAAAGTTATAGCATGCAATTCAATTATTCTTGGCATATTAAACACATGCATGAGTCATATCAAAAAGAAAAAAATACTCTTAACAATACAGAATAACAACTGGCGTGGATAAAGCTCTATAAAAGTCCTATGCACACGTGGACAAAAGTGTTGGTACTTTTTATTTAATTAAAGTTAAAAAAAATCCACAATGGTTAACCCCTTCCCGACCTATGACGTAGGAGAACGTCATGGGCCGGTAAAGGGTGTTTGATGTGAGCTCCGGCGCGGAGCTCACATCAAAGCCCCGACATCTCAGCTGATCTCATCAGCTGAAATGTCAGGGTAACAGCGCCGATTGGATCCGTGATCCGATCGGCATTGTTAACCTTTTGGATCCCGCTGTCAATCACTGGTAGCGGGATCCAAGGTGGCTGTGGCGGGCAATGCGCTGTTCCCCGCCTGCTCTGGAGATCCCGCGATATATCGTGGGATCTCCGGCGCTCACGTGACAGCCTGGGGTCCTGGCTAGACCCCGGATGCTGTCACAGCGCAGTTTCCTGCTGTGGTTGGCAGACGCTGCCAACCACAGCAGGTCCGCGATTCTGGGAGATACAGATGAGCTGCAGCTCATCTGTATCTCCCAGAAGCGATCGGACTGTGCAGCAAGATGCCTCTTAAAGAGACAGTGTAAAAATAAGAATCAATGAAAAAATAAAGTTTTTAAAAACCTGTAAGAAAGAAAAAAAATATAAAAGTTCAAATCACCCCCCTTTTCTCCCAATCACAATAAAAGTATATATATATAAAAAAAAATACACATGTTTGGTATCGCCGCGTTCAGAAACGCCTGATCTATCATCCTATTAAATCCGTTAATGAGAGCCGTAAACTCCGTAATGGAAAAAATGGTCCAAACGTCAAAATTCCGTTTTTTTGGTCGCCGCGTTATTGCTAAAAAATGCAATATCAGGCGATCAAAATTGTGGGTTCCCCTCAAAAATGGTATCATTAGAAACGTTAGCTCACCACCTAGATACCAATAAAGGTATACATGTTGGGTGTCTACAAACTCATACCGAAGTGAGGCATCACTCCGTCACATCGGTTTTACCATATAGTGAACATGGCGACTAAAATATCCAAAAAACAAACGTGTCATTGCACTTTTTTTGCAATTTCACTGCATTTAGAATTTTTTTGCAATTTCCCTGTACACTATATGGTAAAATAAATTATTGTATATGAAAGTACAACTCATCCCGCAAAAAACAAGCCACTATATGTCTATATTGACAGAAAAATAAAAAAAGTTATGGCTCTTGGAAGCAGGGGAGCAAAAAACGAAAATGAAAAGCGAAAAATTGCCGGGTCATGAAGGGGTTAATGAAATAACTTGTTACTAACAAAAGAAATTATAAATTTAAATTTACTGTGTATCCACTCATGAATATCAGACATTGCCTTTGATCTGTGGTGCAACAGAAAAATGTAAAAGAAAAATTAAAAAAAACTAATGGCATGGACAAAAATGATGATACCATGAACTTATCTAACTATCTTTTGAGCAAATGCTTGAAAACAAATGTGTTATTTAGGTGTGCACAGAATAAATACCAATATCAATCTAGATAAATGGCAGCTCCTGTGTAAAAACACGATTTGTGCCATGTTACTCTGTAAATAATAAACTATAGATCCCAGTGGAAGCATATTATGTGGAAGGTAAACATAAAATACTAAGGACATGGAGTCCATAGAGAACAATTACTTTGGCACACACGCACATATCAAAATTGCAACAATGATCAATAGGAACAATTTCACCCACATTACAAGGTCATTGGGAGTAGAGAATATTGTCTTATCAAGTCATCAGGATTGCACTGAACTATATGTAAGACTATGTTTAGCTGTGTCTGTGTGTTGCCTTTACCAAAGTACAATACAAAATAATATTGTGGTACCGTGTTAGCCAGAAAAATCCATGTAAATACTTAAGTCCCAAAAAAATGTTTTGAGAAAAGTATTGTAAGAGTGATACCTTTATTGGTTAAGCAGAAAAATTATATTTGTAAGCTTTTGTAGCTCACATGGCCCCTTCATAAGACGATACTATAAATGAATTACTGAGACATTTAAATAGGTATTACAACAGGACACAAGGTGAAGATAATTAGAGATGGTCTAAGGAAATTAAATTAAGGTCTTTTGTTTCTGATGTGGATGAGGTGGAAGTGTTCTTTTACAAATCTGAAGGCCTTCTGGTGGAGGTGTGAACTGTGTCCATGTAATGACTCATGAATCCAGGGTCAAATTGAGTCTCATTTTTAGAGATTGGAACCTTCTTATGAGTCTGAATTCCCAGATTTTTCATTCCCTATCATTTTTAAAGTGACCTTTCAATATTAGAACTTTTAAGTCTGCCATGTGAAGAGGCCATTGAGTCCTAAAAGCTTACAAATATAATTTTTCTGATTAGCTAATAAAGGTATCCCTCCTAGAATTCTTTTCTCGAAAAAATTTTTTGGGACTTCAGTATTGCCTGTACCAAGAATGATTCTGGCATATGTGTAATTTTGTCCTGTACATTCCAAATCATTCAACATTAGCCAAAAAAAGTGGAATTTTGATATCATTTGATTCGATGTGCTGGGCATACAATGTTGTTACTGAATAGAATGAATCAGCAAATATAGTTTCATAGTTTTTAAAGATTGAAGGTAGCCCTTAAGGCCATCTAGTTTAACCCATAACCTAACATGTTGATCCAGAGAAAGGAGAAAAAATCCCATGTGGCTACACTAAGCTCCACATTAGGGAAAAATTCCTTACTGACTCCACATACGGCAATCAGACTAGTTCCCTTAATCAACGCCTTATCAAGAATCTAGTACAACCCCTGTAAAAATTATGGAATCACCTGGCTCTGAGGGTGTTCATTCAGTTGTTTAATATTGTAGAAAAAAAAGCAGATCACAGATATGGCACAAAACTAAAGTCATTTCAAATGGCAACTTTATGGCTTTAAGAAACACTAAAAGAAATCAAGATAAAAAATGTAGTAGTCAGTAAGGGTAATTTTTTTCAGACCAAGCAGAGGGAAAAATTATGAAACCACTCAATTCTGTGCAAAAAATTATGGAATCACCCTGTAACTTTACCTGACATGCAGCCCCATATCATCAATGACTGGAAATTTGCATGTTTTCTTCATGCATTCATCTTTATAAATCTCATTAGAACGACACCAAACAAAAGTTCCAGCATCATCACCTTGCCCAATGCAGATTCACGATTCATCACTGAATATGACTTTCATCCAGTTATTCACAGTCCACGATTGCTTTTCCTTAGCCCATTGTAACCTTTTTTTTCAGTTTAGGTGTTAATGATGGCTTTTGTTTAGCTTTTCTGTATGTAAATCCCATTTCCTTTAGGTGGTTTCTTACAGTTCGGTCACAGACATTGACACCAGTTTCCTCCCATTCGTTCCTCATTTGTTTTGTTGTGCATTTCTTGTTTTGGAGACATATTGCTTTAAGTTTCCGGTATTGACGCTTGTATGTTTTCCTTGGTCTACCAGTATGTTTGCCTTTAACAACCTTCCGATGTTGTTTGTATTTGGTCCAGATTTTAGATACAGCTGAATGTGAACAACTAACATCATTTGCAACATTGCATGTTCATTTACCCTCTTTTAAGATTTTGATAACCCTCTCCTTTGTTTCAATTGACATCTCTCGTGTTGGAGCCATGATTCATGCCAGTCCACTTGGCACAACAGCTCTCCAAGGTGGGATCACTCCTTTTTAGGTGCAAACTAACGAGCAGATCTAATTTGATGTAGGTGCTAGTTTTGGGAATGATAATTTAAAGGGTGATTCCATATTTTTTTCCTCAGAATTGAGTGATTCCATAATTCTTTTTCCTCTGCTTGATCTGAAAAAAGTTACCCTTACTGACTACCACATTTTTTTTATCTTGATTTCTTTTAGTGTTTCTTAAAGCCATAAAGTTGCCATTTGAAATTACTTTAGTTTTGTGCCATGTCTGTGATCTGCTTTTTTTCTACATCATTAAACAACTGAATGAATATCCTCCGAGCCCGGTGATTCCATAATTTTTGCCAGGGGTTGTATATACAGTACCGTATATACTCGTGTATAAGCCGACTTTTTCAGCCCAAAAATTGGGCTGAAAAGTCCCCCCTCGGCTTATACACGAGTATATACTCGTGTGGTGTGGTGGGGGCTGTTGTCCGGGTACTGCAGGAGGCAGGAGGAGGCGGGGGGAGGCTGCAGAATGAGCGGCACGTCACGTGGTGCCGCTCATTAATTATGCATGGGGAGCAGTGCATAGTACAGTATAGCCTCCCCCACTGTCTCCGTGCCCCCCCCCATGTATACAGAGCCTCCCCCCAGCAGGGGTAATCTCACCCCCTCGGTGTGCAGGCACCCGGGTCCTCCAGCTGCTCCGTCTGCAAGCGCGGCTTCTAATACCGGCGTCCTCCCGCTCTTCCTGTTTGATTGCGATCATGTGACCGGTCACATGATCGCAATCAAACAGGAAGAGGGGAGGACGCCGGTATTAGTAGCCGCGCTTGCAGACGGAGCAGCTGGAGGACCCGGGTGCCTGCACACCGAGGGGGTGAGATAACCCCTGCTGGGGGGGGGAGCCTCTGTGTTAACCCCTGCTGGGGGGGGAGCCTCTGTGTTAACCCCTGCTGGGGGGGGGGAGCCTCTGTGTTAACCCCTGCTGGGGGGGGGGGAGCCTCTGTGTTAACCCCTGCTGGGGGGGGGGAGCCTCTGTGTTAACCCCTGCTGGGGGGGGAAGCCTCTGTGTTAACCCCTGCTGGGGGGGGAGCCTCTGTGTTAACCCCTGCTGGGGGGAGCCTCTGTGTTAACCCCTGCTGGGGGGGGGAGCCTCTGTGTTAACCCCTGCTGGGGGGGGGAGCCTCTGTGTTAACCCCTGCTGGGGGGGGGGAGCCTCTGTGTTAACCCCTGCTGGGGGGGGGAGCCTCTGTGTTAACCCCTGCTGGGGGGGGGAGCCTCTGTGTTAACCCCTGCTGGGGGGGAGCCTCTGTGTTAACCCCTGCTGGGGGGGGGAGCCTCTGTGTTAACCCCTGCTGGGGGGGGGAGACTCTGTGTTAACCCCTGCTGGGGGGGGGGAGCCTCTGTGTTAACCCCTGCTGGGGGGGGAGCCTCTGTGTTAACCCCTGCTGGGGGGGGGAGCCTCTGTGTTAACCCCTGCTGGGGGGGGAGCCTCTGTGTTAACCCCTGCTGGGGGGGGGAGCCTCTGTGTTAACCCCTGCTGGGGGGGGGAGCCTCTGTGTTAACCCCTGCTGGGGGGGGGAGCCTCTGTGTTAACCCCTGCTGGGGGGGAGCCTCTGTGTTAACCCCTGCTGGGGGGGAGCCTCTGTGTTATCCCCTGCTGGGGGGCAACTGTATACTAGTTATGGCTGCTATATACCAGTGATAGGGGGCTTTATAATAGGACGGTGGTCTGCTGCATTGGTAGTTTACTATTTAAAATAAAAGTTCAACATTTTATTTGTATCTATTTTCATTTTTAAAAATTTCAGTACCGGTAGCTGCTGCATTGTCCACCCTAGGCTTATACGCGAGTCAATAGGTTTTCCCAGTTTTTGGGGGCAAAAGTAGGGGGGTCGGCTTATACACGGGTCGGCTTATACACGAGTATATACGGTATATATATATTGTATGCCATTATAGTCTCATCTAAAAAAGGCATACCTTTAAAATATCTTCACAGCGTACAATCCCAAAAGACATTAGGAACGTGAAAAGTACTAATCTAAATATAACATTTCGTTCATATTTAAAAGTGAGAAAATTAGCATTTAATTAGCTTCCAGATACAAATTCTAAACACAACACATCTATTTATGCCCAGTAAAGAGAATGCCCTAAATTTACAAATTAGTCACATAATGACCCTTTCCTATTGCAGTAGTGATATCAAATTCACGTTAGTAGACATCACAAATCATACAATTATTATTCTTTTAATTGTTTTAATTCAGCAAATATTCTGTCTGTTTCCTTAGGATGTGAGCACTCCTGCCTCATCTCACATTTATATACTTTTTAACTATATTAAACAATAACTCGTCTAAACTTTATAAAGTTTAAATTCAATTTTTACATTTTTAAGCATTTTAGCCCCAGGAGATTTTCTGAACTCAGGCTGTACAGAGAGTACCAGGAAGAGATGGGAGAATTGGATACTTCCATGCACTTTGTTGGCCTCAAGCTTATAATAAAGTCTAAAGCATTTAAAATAATGTACTTCAGGAAGTTTTTTTTTCCAGTAATGTCCAAATACTGGTATATTCCTAAAGCAATAATAATTCTTACATTTCTTTTAGACAATTTGAAATATTAGCTGTACTTTCTGCAATGGCTGGAAAGGATGAACTATTATGCCATATGATAGAGGAGATATTGAAACAGAACTGTCACCTAATTTCCTAACACCTTATACATTATTAAAAAATTGTGAGGCTACTGCACTTGGCTTTATATTCGTTTTTGAATATTTTCCCGCCTGGTATTTTAAGAATGCAACTATAGTAATAATCCAATGGATTGTGCTGTTCAATCCATACAAACCGTATAAAGAAGATAAACTTCAATGCATTAAAGAATAGAGGTGCCTTTATTCTCGATGCTTTTCAGAGCCTGTCCCCGCTCCTGCATCAGGAGGTGCAACCATGGATGGTGTGGTTTATACTTACCACGGCACTCCACATGCCACTACTGCTTCCATCTTGGAATAGGAGGAATGAAATACAAAGTTGAGCAGAGACATCTGGAGGGTGACTATGCATGATCACTGTATAGTCACTTGTAAATCCCAAGGTAAATGCTTAAATGTTGGTCATAAGGTTAAATGTTAAACAACATTGGGGTCGGATGGCTGATTTTTAGCAGCGATATTTCAGAAGTTAGTTTTGCTGGGGGTAAAGTTGTTGTTTATGATAATTTTTAAAAATGTTGCAATGGCTATTAAAATTGTTGCACCTTTAAAAATGTGTAGAAATTGTTTACTTCAAAATACTGGAGCTAGATTGAACTAACAGTTTGCAACTTTTTTATAAAGTCATGTTCAAAAATCCAGGCTATGTAGTAGCTCTTGCACTTTTATCACTTCAGTTTCACATATTGGTGAGCAAGGTGCATAAAATATGACCCAAAAGGTTAAAACATGTGTCACAGAGCATTTTAGATCTTATACACCAAAGATAGGCATACATACAAATTAATTGATGATTTAAGCCGGTTTCACACTAGCATTTGTTCCACTGCGTATGGAAGCGGCCAAACTCGTGCGGCAATGCATCTGTCGTGCATCCCTATGTTTAACATGGGAAAGTATGGTGTATGTGTTTGCCTGCGGATGCACGTCTTTATGTCCACATGCAATGTTTCTCGGAGCATAGAAATGCAACTTGATGCATTTTCTATGCGTCTGATAATAATGACAAAGCGGTAGAAAAAGACACGGACTGCTCATCCAAAAATCATACATTGATGTAGTGTCGCAAGGCAAAAATTAAACAAACTGAACATGAGGTTCTTAGTTTAACATTCAGATCAGACTGTATGAGGCCTACATGCCATGTCACATCAAACCTCTCAGTGAGATTCTAACGTTTGATTTCCTTGCCTTAAAGGTGCGGTGCAGCAGCAACCATGGCCCTAATGCTGAACCTCCTACTAATCATGACCTGCCTGTTCATATATGGATGTTACACTTATGGAATTAAAATAGTATAGAACCTCGCCATCCAGATTGAAATGGGGTGTCCTCTTTTACCTTTTATTGTTTATATGCTCAGAGATCACTTGGCTCAGCGACTCTGCCAATGCAGATGGCATGAACTGCCAGGCCCTGTGATTGGCTACAGTGATGTTGATGTAACATCACTTTTTCAGCTAATTGACAAAAATCTTAGCAGCCTTGGAGAGACATTGTTGGACCAGGTAGGATAATGCAGGGAAGGAAAGGTGTGTCACAGTCCGCGCTGCCAGGTCCACTCTCTTCAAAGGAACACACGGGAAGATGATGTTCAAACAAATCTCCTTTTTATTGAATCCGACGCGTTTCGGAGCCCTCCTGGCACCTTCCTCAGGGATCAATGAGATCCCTGAGGAAGGTGCCAGGAGGGCACCGAAACGCGTCGGATTCAATAAAAAGGAGATTTGTTTGAACATCATCTTCCCGTGTGTTCCTTTGGAGAGAGTGGACCTGGCAGCGCAGACTGTGACACACCTTTCCTTCCCTGCATCTTGTTGTCTCCACATGTAAGTGGTCGGTGGGAGTCCAGCAGCAGCCATCCGAAAACCTTTACCATACGCCTTCAAACCAGTTGTGGGTCTCACAACTAATATAGGTGAGTGGATCCTTTATACACCACCTTGCTATTCAGTGTCATAGTGATAGGGCACTATTGCACCTCTTGTTCCCCCCTCCTTTTCTCTTGTTGATACAGGAAGGATGAGGGAAAGCTCAGTTTATTTTATAGTTTCCTGTGTCTATGAAGTAATAAAATAGGACATTTCCTTTCCTCCTCTGCTCTGTTTCCACATTTTGTCCATGTCCTGTACCTGCACATCTTGCATATTTTTGCTGCTGAATTAGAACCATATGAATGTGTTTATCCTCCACTATGGTGCCACTTCATCCATAGACAGGGTACCATTGCAGTTCTGCACTGACACCACTGCCATGGGTCATTACTAGTGTCCTCCCTGTCTGTGGTGCCATTCCTTTCAGAGAGATGAAAGCCAGGTCTTAAGGCAGATTAAGTCTTCTCTGCACTGACTGAACAGAATAGAGCTAGGACTACAAGAGGAATAAATGTAGAATATATTGGTACATAAAATGGATTGTTTTTCTTTTGGTGTGTGGTTTTATAAAATGCACACTATATAGTTTTTACTGGCTCAAGGTTTTTTTTATTTCATTTATATATTTATTTTTTATTCGGTGTGAAGGACATTTTTATTAACTTGATGTATTGTCTGCCTGAGCCGTTGACCCTAACCCTATAATGATGGATTTGAACAGTTTTAGCCTTTTACCCTTTCTCAGCTTCAAATATATTTCCGAATGCATTGCTTGTTCACTGTTGTTATTACTATATAAATTCATTTATAACTAAGCTATAAAGTCCTATAAGACTATATTTCCACTTCAAAGCATTCATGTCTCTCTCTTTATATATATATTACTATTACAGATGCAAATATATTCTGAATTTTTTCTCTATACCCCAATAAGGAATAATCTGTCAATCTAACTGAGCCAGGTAAAGAAAAGGGTAGTAAGTTGAGCAAATCTCCCACGCAGATTCTCTTAAATCAACTCTCAGATTAAATTAGGTCCAAATACAATTTGGTCTGAATCCGACAACAATGTGTGCCAATCTTGTGAAGACTTACAGAAAATGTTTAACCTCTGTTATTGCCAACAAAGAATATATAACAAAGTATTGAGATGAACCTTTGTTATTGACCAAATACCGTATATACTCGTGTATAAGCCGACTTTTTCAGCCCAAAAATTGGGCTGAAAAGTCCCCACTCGGCTTATACACGAGTATATACATAGTGTGTGCTGAGTGTGATGGGACGGGGGCTCTGACTGGGGGCAGGAGGAGGCAGGAGGGGCTGCAGTGACACCGCGCGGTCACGTGGCCCGCCTCATTGATATGCACGCATCCCCCTGTCCATCCCCAGCAAGGGGATGCAGTGCATATTGCCGGACACAGCCCCTGGCGGCCCCCGGCAGTGGTATACAGCCCCCCCGCCTAGTACCGGGCCCCCATGCTGCGGCACAGCATACAGTATTCATACACTACCATCTCTCCCTGCAGCGCGCGGCTCCTCCATGTCCCAGCCGGCATCTTCCTGTAGTGTCATGTGACTGGCGCGTCCGATCGTCACATGACACTACAGCAACAAGCCGGGCGGAGATGGAGGAAGCGCGCGCTGCAGGAGATGGTAATGTATGAGCTACTGTATGCTGTGCCGCAGCATGGGGGCCCGGTACTAGGCGGGGGGCTGTATACCACTGCCGGGGGCCGTCGGGGACCATGTAGACCGCTGCTGAGGGGCCCTGTATATCACACTGCTGGGGGCTGCTGTATACACCACCTGTGCTGGGGGCTGCTGTGTACACCACCTGTGCTGGGGCTGCTGTATACACCACCTGTGCTGGGGGCTGCTGTATACACCACCTGTGCTGGGGGCTGCTGTATACACCACCTGTGCTGGGGGCTGCTGTATACACCACCTGTGCTGGGGGCTGCTGTATACACCACCTGTGCTGGGGGCTGCTGTATACACCACCTGTGCTGGGGGCTGCTGTATACACCACCTGTGCTGGGGGCTGCTGTATACACTTGTGCTGGGGGCTGCTGTATACACCTGTGCTGGGGCTGCTGTATACCACAATTCTGGGGGCTGTATACCTGTGCTGGGGTCCACCCTCGGCTTATACGCGAGTCAATAGGTTTTCCCAGGTTTTGGGGGCAAAAGTAGGTGGGTCGGCTTATACACAGGTCGGCTTATACACGAGTATATACGGTACTTATTTTCAACAAAAACATGAAAAAAAAATCTTTCCAAATCAGACAATGTGATTTTCAGGATTTGTTTTCTCATTTTGTCTCTCATAGTTGAGGTCTAAGTATGATGTCAAAGACAGGCCTCTCTCATCTTTTTAAAGGGAACCTGTCAGCTCGTTCTACCCCACGTAACCTACCACTACCTGTCTCTGCACCATTGTAGCTGATCAATAACCATCCCACTCTGAGCTAAAGGGGCCCTTTAATGTTTAAGAAAAATGCTTTATAACTTATATATAGTCTCCATCTAGAAGACTGGAAAGGCAAGCTCTGGGCTCCATTTTCCTCTCCTCGCCAGCATTCGGCATGCCCTGCTGGGCCACCTTTTTTTTGCCTCCCTTGCTGCTGTAATACGCCGGCGTTCCATCCCAGTGCATTGTGGGGCTAATCATGTAATCGGCCTGGTGCGTTGTGGGGCTAATCACGTGATCGGGGGGCTTATGACGTATGGCTCGGCTTCAATATGTGCATTGCGCATGGGCCAGAGCCATGCTGATCACGTGATTAACCCCACAATGCATCGGACCGATCACATGATTAGCCCCACAATTCAACAGGCCGGATATGAGGTTCCGGCCCAGCGTATTACATCAGCAAGGGAGGTGGGAATTTAAAAAATGAGGCAGCACAGCACAAGTAAGAGAATGCCCAGTGGGGTGTGCTGATTGCCAGCAAGGAGGGGAGAATGGAGCTCAGTGCCCGCCTTTTCAGTCTCCTAGATGGAGACTATATGTAAGTTATAAAGCATTTTTCTTAAACTTTATAGGGCCCCTTTAGGTCAGAGAGGGATGGTTAGGGATCAGCTACAATGGTGCAGGAACTTGAAGTAATAGGTTACAGGGGTATAATGAGCTGACAGATTCCCTTTAAGTGGGAGAACTTGCACAATTGATGGCCGACTAAATACATTTTTCCCTACTGTATGCCAGGAAGGAGACATAGAAACTGATTGTAAGATGATCAGTGGCAGTATAAAATGGATCCCATTTGCATTAAAACATTAAAAATATTTTTTTTTCTCTTGTCCTTCTCCAAATATGGGGTGCATCTTATAATCTGAAGTGTCTTATAAGGCGAAAACTATTTTTTGTTTTTAAGGCGAAAGCTATTTTGGCTGTAAGTATCATTACGTTACAGTTTACAGTGAATGCAGATAATGTTTTCATATCAGAATTATGGGCTGTAGACATGGATCACTCATAGTCCATAATGATTTATTATGTTTTTCCAATGTGTCCATAAAAATATTGTCTGTTCGTGATTTTTTTAATCGCTGCCAAAGAAAGCTAAAAAGTCAAGTTGGCCACCCAACATGTACGACAAAAGAGAGGAAGGGGTTAATGTAAACAAACATATTTTTGCAGACCTTTCATTTTTGTACATTTTTTATTATGCCAATTTGAGACAACTAGTGTGCGCTAACAACAGACTTATTATACAAATAGTCTTCGGGTCTTTTTTAGGTCCCCAGGGCCAACTGGAGAGCGATCCTTCAGACCTTGTTTGCTCATGTCTGGAGCCACAGTGATCGAGTGTCTGCCATTGACCGTGAACGGTCAATAAGGTTCCACAATGACATTGATCCAAGAAAGATAAATAATTTACTATTTCATGCTTACAGAAAAGGGAAAATGAAGGAAATGGCAAAGACTTCACAACAAATGTCATAATTACTGTATACCTACTCACATTCTTATTGATTAACCAGGGAGCATGTGCTATTATGTTATTGTTTCTTATCAAAAGAAAAGGTCATTGCAAACTCTAATTAACATGAGTATTATATGTACATGTAATTCAATATGGGCAATAAACATAAAAGAATATTGTTAAAAATATTAATATACTGTAAATATAATATAAAACGAGTAGATGAGAGGCTATGAGCATGTTAACATTTAATGCATTCCACAGTTGATCAATTTCCGGAATCCACAATTAAATACATGGTGCCCATTCTTAGTTCTTGTTTTTCAAGAGTCTGTAATTATTTTATGTAAATGTCTATAATTAATAGAGTGAGACCGTTGACATAACACCGTTATACGGTTTTATTTTTGCGGCAAGTGCACAAATGAAAAAAATGTATACTCTGTAAATGATAATAATAATATTATTTTCATGTATGGCATTACTGCATGTGCTTTTATGGGTTGCTACAAGGGTCATCCATTTTTAGGGTCCCTTTATGATAAACTGATCAATTATAGTGTCCTGTTACTATGATCTTCACTGATTAGCTATGATCTCTTTGAGAAACGTCAGTGAGATATTTCTGTCTTTTTTTCAATTCAGAATTAATGGAACTATTGTTAACATATCAGCTATTTAAAAAAGGTGTTTGGAATAAAAGAAAAAAAACATTTTTTTTCTAAAGAATACATCTTCTTTAGTGCTGAGTGAATAGTAAAATACTCGGGTTCGGTTTACTCGTGTAGAGCACCTCGTACTATTCGAGTGCTCATCATTAGGGATGAGCGAGTACCGTAATACTCGCACTCGCTAGACTCGAGCCGAGTATTTTTTAATACTTACATATTCGTCTGAGTAGCTAGTACAATGTAAGTCAATGAGTGATAGGCTCCATCCACACACATCCGGCTACAAAACGAGTCTTTCCAGGACAGGGCAGGAGGATGGGCTTTTTCAATTTTTCACAGCATCAAACACCTTGCAGTGCTCCCCCCCCCCCCCCCCCCCGGAGAGCCTAACATTGAATCTGCTCACCCTGAGGTGCCAGCTCCCATTGTTTACTGAGGGGAGCTTTCAATTTATGTCAGATCGATAATGATCAACAAATCACTCATGAGCACCAGCGATACTCGCCGAGTAATGAGTATTGCAAATACCATAGTACTCGTATGAGTAGTAACAAGTCTACGCGTTCATCCATACTCATCATGTGTAACAAACATAAGGCAATTCGAATAGTGTTGGGCTGCGCCCGCATACAGCCAGCCATGAAACATTAGAGGGAGGGTGGTCTTTTTAGTTTGTTTGTTCACAGCATACAACATGTTGTTCCACCCCCCAGTGAGAGCCTTCCATTCAAATGGCTCTTACTAGGGTGCCAGCTCCCATTGTTTACTGAAGGGAGTTGGCAATTTGTTTTAGCTTGCTCACAATCAACATATCACTCTTGAGCACTGGCAATACTCTCCGAGTACCAAGTATCTAAGTATTATTTGTGCGAGTAATAAATAGTAAAGAGAATATTCGCTTATCCCTAGTCATCTTAACTAGATGCCAAAACGTATGTGAACTATGAGCATGGTTGTTCCAGCCATCTTACAAGAGACAAGGATTTGGCTTGAACTATATTGTTGGCATTTCAAATATTGGGCTGCCACTTTCCACAATTTACTGGCACCTGCGATACTTTGACACACACAGCCTGTTGACAATCCCTTCTGCATATCTCAGTGTCTGTCTCAGCTACTCACTTGATCATCGCTCTTGGTAGCAATGTCATATGTCATCTTGCCTGGAAACTTGAGCACTTTTTGGGTCTACTCACATATTCACTGGATCTTAGTCCTTCACAATTTTAAACTTACAGGTCAAACATATGGATATATATGTGATTGATCCGCGCTGCAGTGAGATGAAAGGACCACATAGGTATATTGTGAACGGTCACTTTATTGGACGCATTTCGGAATAATATCCATGCTCCTTCCCCACAAACTCATGATTATCTAGAAAGTGTTTCTCTATATGGCAGTGAGTTTCCAATGTGCTGTGTGTGCTTGTGTTACAAACATGCAATTTTATGTCTAAAGTATGTACATCTGATTGACATTGTTACATATAGTGTGAAGCTATAAAAACCAAAATTATATGAAAACATGAATATATAAAGAGTTTTTAAATAATATAAAAATATATCTGTGTGTGTCAATTATTATGATTCTCCTCAACATATGATGTGGTATTCGCAATGAAATGTTGTTTAGGATGAGCGAGTATACTCGCTACTATTCGGTATTCGCCGAATAGTAGCGTGTGTTCGGGCTACTCGCTACTCTCTGAGTACTTATGTGTACTCGGGAGTAGCGAGTAGTCCTAATACTTTCGCAGTGTATCTATAGATACACTGCGAAAGTAGCCTAAAAGTGATTAAAAGTTGTTAAACAATAATAAAATGACATACTCACCTTCCGACGCTTGCATCGGGACTGGCAGAGAAAACATCCGATCGCTGGACAAGGACCTGTCACTACCAGCCAATCAGATGGCCGGTAGCGATCTGGCCAATCAGATGGTGCCACGTCACAACAACGTGATCGCTAGCGGCCACCTGATTGGCCAATTTGCAAGGTCCTAGATGTACTGTCAGGACCTTGCAAACTAGCCAATCAGGTGGCCGCTAGCGATGACGTGTTGTGACGTGGCGCCATCTGATTGGCCAGATCGCTACCAGCCATCTGATTGGCTGGTAGTGACAGGTCCTTGTCCAGCGATCAGATGTCTTATTTGCCGATTCTTGTGCAGGCGTCGGACAGGTGAGTATGTCATTTTATTATTTTTTAACAACTTTTATTCACTTTTAGGCTACTTTCGCAGTGTATCTATAGATACACTGCGAAAGTATTCATACTCGCTATACTCGCATCGAGTAGCGAGTACCGGTACCTACTCGGTGCGAGTATAGCGAGCACGAATATTAAGGTACTCGCTCGTCCCTAAATGTTGTAAGTTAACATATGATGTATATAAATATTAATATATAGATGTCCTCTTTTGTTGGGTATGTTTTCCTTATTTTTCTCTATTATTCATCTATTTATTATATTTTTTTTAAACCATCTATTTTATTACTAAAAAATTAAACTAAAAAAATGAGTGAGCTAAAACCCCAATATAAATATTGATAAGCAGCAGAGCATGTCGTTCTGAGTTATAAGAATATAACTCTATAGAACACATTTTTTTCCAACCAAAAGGGTCCACATCACATTTGAAGTAACTTTGAGAGGTTTATATGACAGAAAACAACCAAAAGTGACACTTTCTAAAAACTACACCCCTTAAACTACTCAATACCTTATTCAACAAGTTTATTAACCTTTCAGGTGCTTATAATCATAATCACAGACGCGGATTCTTTACTGTAAGAGCAGTGAGACTATGGAACTCTCTGCCACATGATGTTGTAATGAGTGATTCAGTACTAACATTTAAGAAGGGCCTGGATGCCTTTCTTGAAAACTATAATATTACTAGTTATATATACTAGATCCTTTGATAGGGCGTTGATCCAGGGAATTAGTCTGATTGCCGTATCTGGAGTCAGGAAGGAATTTTTTCCCCCAATGTGGAGCTAGCATTGCCACATGGGTTTTTTTTGCCTTCCTCTGGATCAACATGTTAGGCTATGGGTTGAACTAGATGGACTAAAAGTCTTCCTTCAACCTTAAAAACTATGTTACTATGTTACAGAAACTAAAGCAATAGGTAAGGAAAAGATGAAAATTGTACTATTTTCCTCAAAAATGTTAATTTAGATAACAGGAGAACATGGACCCCAAAATGTGTTGTGAAATGTCTACCGAGTACCTCAATATGCCATATTTGGTGAAAAACTACTGTTTGGGCGCACAGCAGGGCTTGGAAGGAAAGGAGCGCTATTTGACTTTTGAAACACAAATTTGCTGTAACTGTTAGCAGATGCCCTGGTGCATTTAAACAGTGGAAAAACCGCACAATAGATCCCATCTTGGAAACTAGACAGGTCATGGAATGTTTTTAGATGTGTGGTGAACACCTTCAACCCCCAGGTGCTTCACAGAATCTTAGAATATTGAGCCATAAAAGTAATAAAAGAAATCAAATTTTCTCCCAAAAATATTGTTTGAGCTGAAAATCTTTTATTTTAACAAGAGTAACAGAAAAAATGGTTACATAAATTTTGTTTTACAATTTCTTCTGAGTATGTCGATACCTATGTGGTCGATACATATGTGGTGGAAAACAATTGTTTGGGTGTACAGCAGGGCTTGAAACAGAAGGAGAGCTATTTGACTTTTCAAACGCAACATTGGCTGAAATCGTTAGAGAATGCCATGTTGCGTTTGGAGAGACCCTAATGTACCTTAGCAGTGGAACACCCCCACAATTTACAATTTCTTCTGAGTATGCCGATACCTCATATGTGGTGTAAAACTATTGTTTGGGGGTACAGCAGGGCTTGAAACAGAAGGAGTGCTTTTTGACTTTTCAAACACAACATTGGCTGAAATTGTTAGCGAATGCCATCTTGAGTTTGGAGACCCCCTGATGTACCTTAACAGTGGAAAACCCCCACAAAGGACCCCTTTTTAGAAACTAGACCCCTCAAGAAACTTATCTAGATGTGTGGCTAGCACCTTGAGTCCCCAGGTGCTTCACAGAATTTTATAACATTGAGGAGTGAAAACAATACACGGTAATCAGATTTTCGGTAAGGTAGATTGGTTCCTGGAGGCTATTATACCAAAATCAACAAATGTTTTCCCCTTGTCCCGATTTCCTGCTGTTGAATATCTTTTGAAGCTGGTGGTAGAGGATTTTGGAAATGTTTCCTCCTGATAGTGGATAACACTTACCTTCTGAAATCATTGCTGCGCCCCTTGAAGATTAATCATGAATTCAATCCATAATTTCTTATGGTAAGAGGAATTGATATTAGAGTAACATTAAAAATGTACTGGTCCAAAGTGAGATGGATTGTTTTCCAGGGCACTATGGCCCCTCAGAGGTTAAATGAGACACTTACCATATGTTTCGGACTATAAGACACACTTTTTATTCCCAAAATTTTGGGGCAAAGTGGGGGTGCTTCTTATAGTCCAAATATATGGACTATGTGATGGTGGGGCTATGCTGGGGGAGCTGCGGCTCTGGAGCAGGCTGGGAGGAGGCTGCGGGGGGCTGCTGAGGCAGTGGGAGGTCACATGCTCCCACTCATTATGTTCATTTAATATGCACTGCATCCCGCTGTACATCACCTCAGTGAGGAAACCGCGCTGAGAGATGGGCAAACGGATGCAGGCCATATTAAATTAGAGGAAGTGTACCATCACTGGGTATGGCCCCCCCATTGTGGTAAGTAGCCCTCTCATTTTGAATATGCACTCCCCCTCATCCTGAATATGGCCCCCCATGCTGCCGCACACAAGAAAATAACAAACAATATAACTCTCCCTCTGGTCCTTGCTTCCATCTCTCCCTGCATGCAGCATTCGCGTTCTGAATCCTCCTGCATTCCCGAGGCAGCTGGACATCATCATAGTGAGCCACGGTCAAATGACTGTCTGCCTTGGAATGCAGGAGGACTCAGAACTCTAGTGCTGCAAGCAGGGAGAGAGGGAGGCAAGTGCCGGAGGGTGAGTTATATTGTTTGTTATTTTCATGGTGCAGCAGCATGGGGGGCCATATCCAGGATGAAGGGGGGCATATTCAAAATGAGAGAGCCATGTACCAAAATGGGGGGGCCATATCCAGGATGGTGGGTAATGTACTCAGATGGTGGGGGCTATGTACTAGCATTGGGGGGCTATATTCCAGGCTGGGGGACCATATCCCAGATGGGGGATAAATCATCAAGGATGGGGAAGCATATCCAGGATGGGGGGCTATAGCCAAGATGGGCGTCTATATCCCAGGATGGGGAGCCATATCCAGGATGGGGGGCCATATCCAGGATGAGGAGCTGTATCTAGGATGGGGGGCTGTATACCAGGATGGGGGGCCATATCCAGGATGGGGAGCTGTACACCAGGATGGGGGGCTGTATCACAGGATGGGAGGTGTATCCCAGGATGGGGAGCCATATCCAGGGTGTGGTATGCTATATACCAGAATGGGTGGCCATATTCCAGATGGGGGACTATATCCCAGGATGAAGGGCTATATACCAGGATTGGGGGCCATATCAGAATAGGGGGGCATATGTTACCTTGAAGCAGCACCGGACTGGGGTGTCTGAGGCCCACCAGGGAAATTGACTCCAGGGGCTCACCCACCCTTTGGCTATATGCAAATACCTGTTACCTCTGATACTCATTATAGTTTCTGTGCGCTCATCAGAACTGTGATATACAATTACTGTAGTCTGCATTAAAGGGATTCTTTGGTGAAAACAAGTTATCAGCGATCCACAGATTCGGTAGGTGATCTCTTATTTATTGGTGGAATCTAACCAGTGGAAACCACATCATCAGAAGAATGTGGAGCTTTTCTCCCCATTGTAAACTGCAGCAGCTTGTAATGATGTGACATCGGCTCCATTCATCATCGTTGGGTCTTCCAGAAAAAAACAAACCCAGCGCTCACAGCCACTGAGGAAATGAGCGGATCAGTGGGTGAGCTGTACATGAGCTCCAGTCTAAGGGCTTGGACACACTCAGCTACTTACATGTGAGTGTCTCGTACGAGGCTCGGAAGAGGCTGGAGCAGTGACCATGAACGGCCTCTCCCTCTCTGGACGGGGCTGTCAGCTGCTTGTGTTCTTGTGCAGCTCCAGACTCCCCGTCCAGAGAGGGAGAGGCCGTTTAGGGTCACTGCTCCAGCCTCTTCTGAGTCTCGTCCAAGAGACTTGCATGTAAGTAGCAGAGTGTGTCCGAGCCCTAATGGAGAGAAAACAAACCTGTGACCAAGGACTGTCTTTAAAGACGATGATTTTAATATGTGCGTTTTAATGTTTTGTCTAATAAAATTCATTTTTAAGGCTCTATATCTCAGAACTCGGTACTGGATATTTTTCTCATTTTTGGACACATAATGGGAATAAAAGTTGCACATTCAGCAGTTGGACCTCACCAATAAATAACTTATCCTTAGGTTATATGCACACAGTGAGTATCTGGTGATATTTTTACCTCAGTATTTGTAAGACAAAACCAGGAGTGGAACAATCAGAGGTAATTTTTTATGCATTTTCACCAACTCCTAATTTTGTCTTACAATTACTGGAGGTAAAATTCTCACCAATTGCTCAACTTGCTTTCTCTTGCGAACCTCTGTAAGAGCATCTCTGCTGCTGTATCACAGGATATGGAGGGGTTAAACATCCAAGTATTTAATATCTATTGTAAATAAAGAAATTTCCCCTTATTGATATTAGATAAAACAAATGACCAGCCACAATCCACTCTACCAAGACCAATAATACTTCATAGAAGGAAGAAACACCACCACACCCGTGACCAGATCACAAATTACCACCACATAATGACCAAATAATGCCACATACAAGGTACAAATACCTCCACACCATGACTAAAGCACATATTACCACCACATAGTGATCGAATAATACCACATACAAGTGACAAATACCGCAATGTCATGACCAAAGCACATAATTCCACCCCATAGTGACAAATTATACTAACATAATGAAAATGTAAAAAATCTATGTATATTGGGTCAGTGTACATGTAATACAGTGATCACCAGTGACATTATACACGAGAACTCTTTATATAGTGTCAGTGTACAGGTAATACAGTGATCAGCGGTGACATTATACACAGGAGCTCTGTATATAGTGTCATTGTGCGTGTATAGGTAATACACATACTCACCAATGATGTCTCTAGGTGAAGTTCTTCATCTGCCGCAGACTGATATCACGTCTTCTAGCCAGGACTCATCTCTGCAGAAAGTAACACAATTATCTATAACTGATCACTTCCAGAGCACATTTCCTGCTTTTCCCAAGATTTCTACACTACATCAAACGACAAAAAAAGCGACATAGTGCTGCCCTGCACAGTAAGGGTAAGTGCACACTGGCCGGGTTTTCGGCGGTTTACCTGTGTAAACCGCCGTTTTGTTTACATTAGTTTTATGTTAATTTATGTTAATCCAAACCGGCATTTGGATTAACATTAAAACTAATGTAAACAGCCCAAGGCTGTGCACACACCGGCGGTTACCCAGCGTCATCCGTTGCTAACCCGCAGGTTTCCCAGCGGGTTAGCAAAGAATGACCATGTTCTAAAAACCGGCGGTTCTGCAGCGGCTGCAAGCAGAATCATGTGCTGCTTCCAGCCGCTGCAGAATCGCCGCCGAGAACCCGCTGGGCAGCCGCCGGATACCGCCCGGCTCCCGCCGCACATACCCGCCAGGAAGCCGGTGGACGGCGCCGGAGCTTCCTGGCGGGTTCCGCGAGCTGCCGCCGACGAAACCGCCGGGTAAGTGTGCACTTACCCTAACAAGACCTCCCTTTTATTCCCCTCATGAGAAACAGTATTCTCAAAAGTAAATTATGTTACAGCAGTAATGTCCCCAATTGGCCCCTACAGTAAATATATCTCCACTTGCCACCATAAACCAAATATGTATGTTCCTCATTCTGGCCTCCTTTATTTATTCATTTGCTAAGTCCCTATGTTCCTCTATTCTGGCCCCCATATAGTAATAATGTCTCCCATCCTGTTCCCCTATATTTAATAATGTCCCCCATCCTAGGTCCCTATGTTCCTCCATCCAGGGCCCCAATGTTCCTCCATCTTGGGCCCCTATGTTCCTCCATTCTAGTCCTCAATGTTCCTTCATTCTGGTCCTCTATGTTGCCCCATTCTAGATCCCCAGACCGATATGTCAACTTTTCCAGCCATCTAGATACAGTAGATTACAACAAAAACAAATCTGACTTCTCACATTTCCAGCCTTGTCCCCATCTATTCCCAAACTGGACAAACTCCTCATCCTGCTGATGCCCCAATGCTGAGCCACTGCTGCCAATATGTGTCCATATTACTGCCTCTGTTGTGTGACACAAAAACAGCGCTCCTCTTACTGCCCCATATAACATTGTCACCACTGTGCCACCCACATAATAATGTCACCACTGTGCCAACCATATAATAATTTTACCACTGTGCCTGCACATAATAATGCCACCATTGTGCCCCGCACATACTAATACTACCACTGTGCCCCCCAAAAAATAATGCAACTGTGCCCCCCACATAATAATGTCATCACTGTGCCCCCAAATAATAATACCACCACTGTGCCCCCACATATTAATGTCAAAACTGTGCCTCCATATATCACCACCACTGTGCCCCACATAATAATATCACCACTGTACCTCTCACATGATAATGTCACCACTGTGCTCCCTACATAATAATGCTGCCACTGTGCCCCCACATAATAATACCACCAC
>JARQOC010000004.1:554471899-554575576 GCA_033576535.1 Allobates femoralis
TTCACATCTATCTTATACTCTATACCTTATACTCTATACATGAACACCTTATAACACTGCTACATCATATACATAGAGACATCACATAATATAGAAGACACATTACACAGTTCACACTACAACATAATACAACAGGTTGGTGTCTTCAGGGCAGGAGCAAACAGACATAGTCCATCCCATTACACATTCACTGCACTCTACGGTCTCTTAAGCTAGGTCACATTTGGGACCTTGCATTCTTTTGAAGGATGCGTTAAAGGATGCTGTTTTTTCCTATGCCTTTTTTCCATTTTTATCGCTAGCGTTAATGCATGCGTTAACGCATAATACATATATGTACCATGCGTTAACGCATGCGTTACGCTAGCGATAAAAATGACTCCCATGTTAAAAAAAATGATTTAAATGAGATAAAAGAGGCACTTACCGGATCTCTTTGACGTGCTCTTTATTCACAAAATATGAGGGTACATAGTGCAGGGAAGGGTCGGCAGGGTGAACAACAGCTCAGTTTGGGCGTATAGCGCTTCTGCCGGGTCCAGTACCTGCAGAATACTGAGTACTGATAATAATATAATAGTAATTATAGTAATACTGAGTACTGGATAATAATTGTAATAGTAATAATAGTAATATTAAGTACTGGACCCGCAGAAGCGCTATACGCGCGAAACGGAGCTGTTGTCCACCCTGCCGACCCCTCCCTGCAGTATGTACCCTCATATTTTGTGAATAAAGAGCACGTCGAAGAGATCCGGTGAGTGCCGCCTTTTATCTCATTCAACACTGATCCCTGGAAACACTGTGTACCCAGCTGTGCTTCCTAAGCTTGTAGCGCTGGTGCCTCGCTCCCTTATGCAAAAAACATGTTAAATAAAAGCATGCATTTTTTCAAACGCCCCCAAAAACGCTGCTCACCGCATTTTTTGTTGCTTTTGCAAAAACGCCTACCATCAAATGCATTGCACTATGGCAATGCGTTTTTTACATGGGAGCCTATGGAAGCGTGGACGCTAGCAATTTTTCACATTTCAACATGACAAAAACGCTAGCTTTTAGCGCTTCAATGATGCTAATGTGACCCTAGCCTGACTGTACATCACTTAGGGTAGTGAGTGACAGCAGCAGTCTCTTGGGCAGTGTGGCATAGTGTGGCTGCAACAAGATAGACAAACTCCAGCGTGGGAGAATCAATTGTTCCATCAGGCTCTTTTTGTCATTTAATTTCCTCAATGTAATCTATTTTCAATATCAATGAGTACAATATATTAACTTTTCTTTTTCAAAAATACATAAAAGGTGTTCAAGTTTAATGGCAGACAGATAAGAGTGAGAAGGCATGGGATAGAAGAGGGATCCTAAAGAGTAAGGCTAGGGTCACATTTGTGTTGTGACTCTAGCCTGACGGAACCGTTGAAAACTTAGAAATTTTCCCCGCAGCATATAGCGTTAACACTATGTGCTGCCAGGCAATGTAGCCCCATAGTAACCTTCGCAGCCGTCCACACACAAAGCCCCATGGTAGAGAGGAAGAGCAGAGGTGCTCCATTTTGGATCTATATTATTTACTGAAAATCAGAACTTCTATTAAAATAGTTAAAACATAGCCGAAATGAGCATTCAGAACCTTAGCAGCAGATTTTTTAGAAACATTAGCTGACTACTTGGTACTACCATATGAAGCCTGTAGTGGGATGAATGGGAAGGATCGGTAATGTCAGGTATGGAGCCAGGCGCCAATTATTGAAGAAGGTAAACTCTCTATGATTTTTTAAAGAAACTGCCATGACAATATTTGAACAGATTTCAGACAGACGGTTTAGAGTTACATATACCATGAAATGTCATATTTTACGGGAAAAGGTCAACTATTACAAGCTTGACTAGGCAGACACCGCACACATACTGTATCTGATATTACATATATTGCCTTTCAGAGATAGTCAGCATTACACAGCAGCAGACAAAAACGAAGCATTTTTTTTCTTATAAACCCCTGATGTGAACAATCACAGCTATACGCTCAAGTCCAGAGTTGCAGGAGCACTTGATTGTAATAATTCTGTGCTATTTCTGTACAGATAAAAAAAAATGGACATTTTAAGAGGGAAAGAGATTAAGCATTGCCAGAGATCATGTCAGTGTTGTGGATGTCTGGATAATTTTAAAAGTAGAAGTTGACTTTTAAAAATAAAGGTCATAGTTCCATAGGGCATCACATAACACCCCCAAAAAAACTCTCCCATATTTACTCTGTCTCATGTATCTTCCCTTTCTGATCTATCTATTATTGTAAATGGCATCACACTCTCTCCTGCGCCTGAAATCCGCTGCCTCAGATTAACTCTCAACTCTGCCCAGTTCTTCAAACCACACATTCAATCTCTCGCCACCTCCTGTCGCCTACAACTCAAAAATATTTCCAAGATCGTCCTTTCCTCAACCCTCAACCTACTAAAATGCTTGTACATGCCCTCATCATCTCCCATCTCGATTACGGGAACTCCTCCTCTGTGGCCTCCCCACTAACTCTCTTGCACCACTCCAGTCTGCCCTCAACTCTGCTGCCCGATTAATCTACCTCTCTCCTCACTACATCCCTGTTTCTCCCCTCTGCAAATCCCTCCATTTGGCTCTCAATTCCCCAACGAATCCAATTCAAGCTGCTAACACTAAACTACAAAGTCATCCACAACCTGTCCCCTCACTATATCTCTGAACTAATCTCCCAATATCTTCCCTCACTTAATCTTTGATCCTCCCAAGACCTCCTCCTCTCCTCCACACTTATTCGTTCCTCACACAACCACCTCCAAGACTTCTCCTGAGTATCCCCCATCCTCTGGAATTCTGCGCCCCAATACTTCCACTTATCCACCACACTCGGATCCTTCAGACGGAACCTGAAAACTCTCAGGAAAGGTTAAGCCTGCAATGACCATACTGCTCACCTCACCACCACCACCAGAGCTGCCGCCTCACACCACCACCACCAGAGCTGCTGCAACGCCGACCTTCTGTCTCTTCCCCATTGCCCTGAAGAATGTAAGTCCCCAAGGACAGGTTCCTCTCCCCTCTGTACCAGTCTGTCATTGTAATTTGTTTACTGTAAACTAGATCTATAATTTTGTATGTGGCCCCTTCTCATGTACAGCACCATGGAATTAATGGTGCAATATAAATAAATAATAATAATAATTTAGTAAAAGGGATTGACTGCTTTACTCAATCCCTTTTTGTTAGAGGGGTCAGTTGATAATAAGGTGATTGTTACTTTACTGGCACCACTTGAATTTATTCAAGAGAAGCAATCCGACGCTGACAGGAAGCAGGGATATGATAAACAGCAAGTTTTATTGAAGTCCATATAAAACATAGTGCGGCATAGGGGGCCCCGTGCAGACCACCAGGGTACAATCCAAGGATTGCATGGGGCCCCCTATGCTGCACTAAGTTTTAAACGGACTTCAATAAAACTTGCTGTTTATCATATCCCTGCTTCCTGTCAGCGCCGGATTGCTTCTATTGTTCAAGTTCTATTGCTGCCTGAGATCTTGAGCGTATACCCGAGCGCCAGGAATTGGATCCATTGAGATTGAAGGAAGACTGCAGGGGGTGAGCTGAATAATTTTTTGTATTTTTCACTTCAATTTATTAGGAAATCTGGTACTAATTTCTCAATTTCTCTGCACTTATTACTGTGTGATATTACAATATATTCATTGTTATACAATGTCAGTTCATTTAAAAATTTTTACAAAAATAGATTAATTGCTGACACTTTCTAAATTGAAGGAATGAACTGGTGCATACTGAACTTAAAAAATACTATCAAAATAACAGTTGCAATCAAATGCAGGGGGATGGTAGACTAAAGGATTTAAATAGTGAAAATTGCAATGTGAATATGCATTACTGCTTAGGAAAAAAACCTGAAAACTTTTTTGAAAAAAAAATGTGACACTTCGCAAATAAAAATGCCCACATTTACTTGATCCCAATTACTACGCCAAGATGTACCTCTCAGCTGGATCCTTAGTTTATGCCTCTCTTCGTGTCAAAACTGACCTCTTATATACAGGCTGGAAAAGGACCTGCAAACAGAGAATTTGTAAGATACACCTTGGCATGGTAAGTGGGCTCAAGTAAATTTGGCCATTTTTATTTGCAAAGTGTTTCATTAGAAAACAAAAAATGTTCATGTTATTTTTCTGTGCAGGAATGTATATTAACATTTCAATTTTCACTATGTGCATCCTTTAGTCTTTCCCCTTCCCCCATATTTAAGTGCAACTATTATTTTGATGTTCATACAGGGCACAAAGTTTACAACATTTTTCAGTGTTCAAGTTCGGAGTTCGGGTGCTTTACATACAGTACAGACCAAAAGTTTGGACACACCTTCTCATTCAAAGATTTTTCTGTATTTTCATGACTATGAAAATTGTAGCTTTACACTGAAGGCATCAAAACTATGAATTAACACATGTGGAATTATATACTTAACAAAAAAGTGTGAAACAACTGAAAATATGTCTTAGGCTGGGGTCACACACACAGATATCTGTTCAGATATTGGTCACAGATCTCTGGTTGCAGTGAAATCATGGACACATAGTTCCATTTTGTGGCTGTATATAAATGGAGCAATGTGTCCATGATTTCACTGCAACCAGAGATCTGCGAACAATATCTGCCCAGATATCTGTGTGTGTGACCCCAGCCTTATATTCTAGGTTCTTCAAAGTAGCCACCTTTTGCTTTGATTACTGCTTTGCACACTCTTGGCATTCTCTTGATGTGCTTCAAGAGGTAGTCACCGGAAATGGTTTTCACTTCACAGGTGTGCCCTGTCAGGTTTAATAAGTGGGATTTCTTGCCTTATAAATGGGGTTGGGACCATCAGTTGTGTTGTGCAGAAGTCTGGTGGATACACAGCTGATAGTCCTACTGAATAGACTGTTACAATTTGTATTATGGCAAGAAAAAAGCAGTTAAGTAAAGAAAAATGAGTGGCCATCATACTTTAAGAATGAAGGTCAGTCAGTCCGAAAAATTGGGAAAACTTTGAAAGTGTCCCCAAGTGCAGCTGAAAAAACCATCAAGCGCTACAAAGAAACTGGCTCACATGAGAACCGTCCCAGGAAAGGAAGACCAAGAGTTCAATCCGAGTCACCAGCCTCAGAAATCGCAGGTTAACAGCAGCTCAGATTAGAGACCAGGTCAATTCCACACAAAGTTCTAGCAGCAGACACATCTCTACAACAACTGTTAAGAGGAGACTTTGTGCAGCAGGCCTTCATGGTAAATAGCTGCTAGGAATACACTGCTAAGGACAGGCAACAAGCAGAAGAGACTTGTTTGGGCTAAAGAACACAAGGAATGGACATTAGACCAGTGGAAATCTGTGCTTTGGTCTGATGAGTCCAAATTTGAGATCTTTGGTTTCAACCAATGTGTGTTTGTGCGACACAGAAAAGGTGAACGGATGGACTTTACATGCCTGGTTCCCACCGTGAAGCATGGAGGAGGAGCTGTGATGGTGTAGGGGTGCTTTGTTGCTATAAAGCTCATCAAGAGAATGCCAAGAACCTAGAATATAAGACATATTTTCAGTTGTTTCACACTTGTTTGTTAAGTATATAATTCCACATGTGTTAATTCATAGTTTTGATGCCTTCAGTGTGAATCTACAATTTTCATAGTCATGAAAATACAGAAAAATCTTTGAATGAGAAGGTGTTTCCAAACTTTTGGTCTGTACTGTACAGAAATCACTGGAGCAAGCATCGCTATGCCATGGTACCCGTGGTGCTTGTCTCACTGCAAGCCGCTTATAGTGTTGTAACGGCTTGTACTGGTGGTAACATATGAGTTATCAGATATAGTTTGTACAACAAAAAAAGACAAAACCCCTCTCTGTCCCCCGAAGCACTTTGTTCATGGCTGGCTGTATGTTGGCGGACAGCCCAACTGCCAAATCAGTGACTTTTAATATGGTTCTGGTCAAGTTTGGTACCAGAAAAGAAATTACTATTTTTCTGCTCATCTCTGGTTGTTACACTTGTTTGAATTAATTGAGTCACTTTTTGCAGATCAATGGTGGTTTGAGTTTGCTTTTTTTCAGTTGTGCATATTTTTATTTGGTTACCTTTTTGTTAATAATTAGCATCTTTACCTTTTGATATTACTCCAATGTATTAAAGTACTACAACTGGTCTAATGCATTTATGTACAGTATATATGCAAGTATTTTATATTCAAAAACTATATTAACTTTTTATGTCTACTGTGAATATACAAACATTTTCAGATAGGGACATATTTCACAATCCGTACATGGACACCTATTCTGAATTGACTGCAAATCTCTTGACTAGAGATAAGCAAATCTTTCAAGGTTTGCTTTGGTTCAGGTCTCCAAACTTCCCAGTGTTGAGCACAGTTGGTGCTTGGCCCAGTGTGAGCCTCGTCCAGTGTTTGATCAGCTCACACTGGGCTTAAAAGAACAGTTTTTGAGTGTAGTGAGTGTCCAAAATTAATTTGGAACAAACAAAACCTGACCCCCCACCTCGGAAGTGTTTTCGAATATAGCTGGCTGTATGTGGGTTTAGAGCTGAACTGCCAATCAGTGACCTACATTGAGGTTCGGGTTAAGTTCAGGGTCATGAACCATGCACAAAAAAGTTCAGGTGCACCGCCTGAATCCGAATTTTAAAAGGTTCGCTCATCTTTACTCCCAATCCAATCTTACAGTCCCATATACAGTATGCCTATGAGACTGTAAGTTTAGGTCAGGATATCAGTCCAGTCCATTGTTCCTCTTAAGGTACCTTTACACACCGCAACTGCGGTGCAGCAACTGAGAGGCAATCGGGATTTCTGTGACGGTTGCCTTGAAATTGCTACTAAGTTGCAGCGGGTAATTGTGGAACCCAGTGGTGATTTTCGAAGTTGCTCCCGGTTGCGGTTTCAGAGCATTGTTCAAAAACCAGAGGCAACCCAGAAGGTGAATTGCCCTGGTGTTGGCGTGTGAATGGGCAATAGCGATAGAATCTGCGTCGCCTAGTGATTTCCCAGAGGCGTGCCACAGCGTGCTGGATACCGCGCCCCATCAGCGATGATTGGTCGGGGCTACTGTGTAACCATTGGCTGTCCCTTCACAGGGCGCCATATTTGAATAGCTGTCCATTCACACTACACAATTGCAATGGCGTCATGTATTAGCCAGCCTTCCTGCACATGCTGGCCAATCATGACGCTATTGCGTTGTCTAATCAGCGTGTTTGGGCGCGGAATACATAACTCTGTCACGCCTATGTTTTTGCGGCGCTGCACAGATACGCCCACATTCCCTTAGTGGTTGCGGCGTGTGAAGCTGCATCGGGATTCAACCGGATGTTTCACGCAGGATCTGTTTCAACTTCCGGGGAACCACGTTCTCTTAGGTTGACGATGCAATTGCAGCGTGTACATGCAGCATCGGCGATCGGTATCAACCGTCAAAAATGTGCACGCGCACGTTCGGTTGCTACCGATTGCCGGTGATAGGTACGGCATGTAAAGGTACCTTTAAAGACACTCGTCTGAACCTTGTCTTAGTCTGACCTTGTAATCATACTCACATCTTTACATTTGTATGCATGAATTTAGTTTGTTGCAATTTGTTCTGCCTGCCCTCCTCCAATTAACTTGTCTAATTTGCAATTGCCTCCATATAATTGAGTTCCAGTTCTTTTACTTAAAAATGACAATTTACTAAACACTTGAATGATCCTTATTATCTTATTTTCATATCTACTATATAATTGCCTAATCGTGTATGTCACGGAAATCGCGCACCAGCTCGCCAGCGCTCATTGGTCGCCGCCAGCCACGGCAACCAATGAGCGCAGCGTATGCAAAACAGCCGCGCGATGTAGCAATGCGGGATTGCCCTGACAGCGCTACACTCACATAACGGGCGGGAAAGCCGACTTCACTGTTGGCTTTCGCGCTCCGCTATTTGAAATGAACAGCTGATGCTTCAGCATCAGCTGTTCATTCAGAGTAGCCGGCCTGATAAAAATAATAAAGAATGAATACTTACCCTCCGAAGGGTGTTCGGGTGTCCGGGAGCTGCAGCAGGAATTGACCTGCTAGGACCTGTCGTGATGTCAGAGGGCGTTCCGGGCGCTGATTGGCTGCTTGCGGTCATGTGTTACATATCACATGACCGCGAGCTTCCAATCAGTACCCGAAACGTCACTCTGAGTCACTCTGACATCACGACAGGTTCTAGCAGAGGTCAATTCCTGCGGCGGCTCCCGAACATCCGTCGGAGGGTAAGTATTCATTCTCTATTATTTTTCATACATTTACCTTTATTTCATTTTGATTTCCAGTGTATATTAATACACTGCGAAATCAAATGGGGGTGGTCATACATGGCACAGAGGGGAGGAGGAATGGGATTCTTCCTCCCCTCTGTGACATCAGATGCAGCAGCACTGGCCCCTATGGGAGAAAACACAGGCGCTAACATGTCAATTCTTTAAGCAGCAGCGTTTTCTCCCATCAAAGCGGTGCGTATTTTTACACAGTGTCTGAACGGCAAAGTGAATTTCCCATTCACTTTGCATTCAGACACAAGGCACATTGCGTATTTTTGAAAAGCGCGCGTAAAAAAGCGTACAAAAATACGCAATGTGTGAATGTAGCCTAATACATACTTACAGGACCTCTAATGATGTCACAATCATGGCCAGAGCAAGGTCACATGACTGTGACATCACCAGAGGTCCTTAAGCTAAACACACACAGCACCAGGAGCCAGATACTGCAAACCACTTACACACACACACCCTACACTCACACTCACCCACCACTCACACTCACCCTGCACTCAGGTCACACTCAGCCCTGCAGTCAGATCACACTCACCCTGCACTCACGATGCACTCACGTCAGACTCACCCTGCACTCAGATCACACTCACTCTGTACTCAGATCACACTCACTCTGCACTCAGATCACACTCACTCTGCACTCAGATCACATTCGCCCTGCACTCACATCACACTCACCTTGCACTCACCACACACTTAACCCTACACTCACCTTGCACTCATGTCACACTGTCTCTCTAACGCAAAACCCGCACCGCTGATTGTTCACGGCTGGCTGGGCGCGACCAATCAGCAACGCAGGATTGCCGTTACAGTGAAACAGGCACAGTCCGCCCAGTCTCCCGGCCCCCCTCCCACGGTCTCCTGCCCGCTGCTCACCCGCTTCACGCTCCCTCCCAGCCGCCGCTCCATGCTCTATCTGCCTGCCGCTCCATCTCCCCACCACTCACCCCGCCATTCTTCTTCTTCTTTTCATGGCATAGATTCCAGAAGTTCAAAGGCCGCGGGGGTAGGGGTGGAGCTACAAAAGGGGGTGTCATAATGGCCGTGAACAAGGGCACGCCCACCACATCAGGGCTATGCGCTTGAACACGCCTATTATGATGCCTCCTGTTAACTCCGCCCCCCAAGGCCCTGGAATTGCTAACGTCTATGCTGGAGGAAGAAGACATGCTAGGGTGAGAGGCAGCTGGACAGAAGCCTGGAGTGGGTGAGAACTGAGGGGGGCCACCAACGCACACCCGTACTGCTGCACACCCGCACTGCCGCACACCCGCACCGCCGCACACCCGCACCGCTGCACACCCACATATTCTAGAATACCCAATGCATTTGAATCGGGCCACCATCTAGTATTTTAATAAACAAAGTAGAACCTTTTCTTGCTTTTGAGAAATACATAAAACTTTAACTGCACCTCCATCTGGAAAAGCTGCCAATTTTTCTTTTAAATCAAATTAAAGGAACTTTCCCAATCTTTTTATTGCAGATTTCAGAGTTTAAATCAATGGAGAAACACTCTTAACCGTAAAGATGAGCACAGACCTGAATCTCAATCACATTATATGCAATACAAATGTAAAGAAAATTAAATCCAAAAAATGTGCACAATTTGATTACTACAAGGTAAAGTGAGTAACAAAATTTGCAGTCTTTACTAGATCTGTCTATATACATCTATAAAAAGTGGAAGAAGGTAACTTTGGTATTATTATTTATTATTATAGTGCCATTTATTACATGGTGCTTCACATGTGAAAAGGGCATACAAAGGCTACTACAATATTGATGAACAATACAAGGCACTCACAGGTACAGGAGGGGAGAGGACTCTACCTGCTAGGGCTTACAGTCTACAGGAGATGATAAGAGCATGCAAGAGTGTTTTTGCAGTTTCTAGGTCAAGGAATGTAAAGATCCAGGAAATATTTTTTGAGTTGGAGTCAGCAGGATGTGGCAAGGGCTTGAAAGAGAGGGCAAAATTGAGGATCACCCCAAGGCATCGAGCATGTGGAGATGGGGCGAGTGGACAGCAATTGACTTTGATGGTTAGGTCTGGTGGAGGGGTAGAGTGAGATAGGGGAAAGATTATGAATTCTGTTTTGTCCATGTACCACTTTTAGATATCAAGCAGACAAGAAAGATGAAATAATGGACAGACCTTGTGGGATTTTGGTTATTAAGGAGGTGATGTAAGGTCCAGAGATGTAGATTTGTGTGTTATCAGCGTAGAGATGATACTGAAAGCTACGGGAATCTATGAGCTTTCCCAGGCCGAGGGAGTAGATGGAAAAGAGTAGGAGTCCTAAAACTGAGACCTGAAGGACACCGACATATAGGGAGCAAGGTGAAGATGCTGTGTTGGAGAGGGAGACACTGAATGTCTGGTCTGTTACATATGAAGAGATCCTGGAGAGGGCCAAGTCTGTAATATCAGCAGAAGACAGAATCTGTAACAGGAGGGAATAGTCTACAGTGTCGAAGGCAGAGGACAGGTCCAGGAGAAGGAGGACAGAGTAGTGTTGGTTACTTTTGACAGTTATTGATAACTTTAGTGGGCATTTTTAGTTAAGGGATGCAGTCGGAAGCCAGATTGTAATTGGTCAAAGAGGTAGTAGGAGGAGAGGTGGGAGGACAGTTCAAGATGGACATGCTGTTCTAGTAGTTTTGAGGAAAAAGGGAGAAGTGATATGGGGTGATAGCTAGGAACAGAGGATGGATGAGGGAGGGTTTTTTTGAGGAAGGGTGGAAGACACCAGTTATGGTACCTTTACACGCCGCGACGGCAGGCTGGATACATCCCGCTACAGGCTACAAATGTAGCTTGTAGCGTCAATGTAGCCCGTCGTAGCGGCGTCTGAAGACGCGACGCTACAGCCGGCGACAGATACATCTGTTTATGGGCTCTGCTCGAAAACAGATGGCTATATCGCCGATGGTAGCGAGCTGTATCGGCGTGTAAAGAAGCAACGGAAGGGAACTCCGGACACCCGGGGCTGTAGCTGCAATGTAGCTAAGGCGTGACCCAGGCTCCGGGTTACCACGCCCCATCACCGATCATTGGAGGAAGCTCCTGCATGACGATTGGTAGTCGCTGCCTAGGGCGGCATATTTAAGGAGCTGACCAGTCACACTACACAATCGCTCGAGCGTGCTGTATTCCTCAGCCTCCTGCGATGCCTGGCCAATCATGATGATATTGCGATGTCCTATCATCGTACGGACGGCTCGTAATCCAAGATTGTGGCACGCCTATGTGCTGTCCCTGCTGCACCAGGTCCTCCCATAGTAGCTGGTTGTAGCGGTGTGTACATGAGCTACAGCTGGCTACTTGAGACACCCGGCGATGTAGCTAGCTACAGATGTAGTGTGGCGTAGCGCACCTTATGGCGGCGTGTAAAGAGGGTGCGTTGACCGTTTGTAGCCGTTTGAGCGTGCTCGTGCACGTGAAGTAGCGGGATGTATCCAGCCTGCCGTCGCGGCGTGTAAAGGTACCATTAGTGATAGGTTGAAGAGATGGGTTAGGGTTGAGATGAAGACTGTGGCAAGGTTGGGGATGAGGTGGGACCAAAGCGAGTCAAGTGTGCAAGTGGTGAGATGTGGTTTTGACAGAAGAGAGGAGAGTTGAGAGGAAAAGTCTTCATTTGAGATGAGAGGAGAGATAGAAGGTGCTGCCAGATGGAGGAGAGAATTGAAATTGGAGAATTCCTGTTTAGGGTTGTGAGAGAGGGAGGTTATGAGAAATGAGAAGTATGCTTGTTTTGTGGCAGTGAGTTCAGACTTGAAGTTGCGAGGGACTGCTTGTATGCAACAAAATGCTCAGTGGAATGGGATGTCTTCCATCTCCGCTCAGCAATCCTGGAAACTTACCTCAGTTCTTTAGTGAGGCTGGTGTGCCAGGATTGTCTGCTTGTGCCAGTTTTGCTGTGCGTAAGGGGCAGCCAAATCGAGAGCTGTCATTATTGTGGTGTTTTATAAAATGGCAGCAGCATCTGCATCATTTAAGGTAGCTATTTCTGTGAGCGGCAGAAGGGACTCAGAGAACGAGTGTAAATCAAGGTGTTTGAGAGAGATTTCTGCAAGGATGAGTGAGTTTGTGGAGTGGAGGTTGTGTACTAGAAGGGGAGAGAGAAGAAAACGTAAGTAAGTTGTGGTCAGACGGGAGATGTGAGTTTGAGAGGTTAGATAGGGAACAGAGGCTGGTGAAAATAAGGTCCAGCATGTGGCCATCTTTGTGAGTGGCAGCAGAGGACCATTTATTGAGGCCAAAGAAGGACGTTAGTGTTAAAAGTTTTGAGACAGCTAGGTGAGAAGTGTCAAAGGGGATGTTGAAGTCACCCATGATAATAGTGGGGATATCAGTAGAAAGGAAGTGGAGTAGCCAGGTGGTGAAGTGGTCAAGAAAAGAGGTGGTTGACCGTGGTGGGTAGTAAATAACAGCCAGTTGAAGGTTGCAGGGGGAGTAGATGCAGACAGAATGCACAGAATGTAAAGGAGGGTAACAGTGGAATATGAGTAAAGGTGCAGTTATTAGACAGAAGCAAGCTATTTCCTCCACCATGTTTGTTGCTCGAACGAGGAGTGTGATAAAGATGGAATCCACCATAAGAAAATTCAGCTGGAGAGGTTGTGTCAGAGGGGGTGAGCCAGTTTTCAGTGATGCAAAGGAAGGAGAGCTTGTTACTGATGAAGAGATCATGGCTGTATTAAAGTTTATTGTAGACACAGAGTGGGCTGGATGAATGGGTATAAGATTATTAGGGTTGCAAAAATATGTGATGGATCATGGCTTCGGGTTAGGAACAACTATGGGGATGTGTTGAAGAGGGCCAGGATTTGGGGATATGTCACCAGCAATGTAGAGAAGCAGAGTGAGCATTAGAAGGTGGGAGGAGAGGATACAATGAGGCCATGTGTGTCTGGAGACAAAGGATTGTATGTGAAGCAACAATTCTGAGAAAGAGGTGAGATGGGTTGGGAGGATGGAGGGAGAAATGACCAATTCCTTACCAGGTAGAGGAATTAGAGGAGTTAGTAAGAAATGAAGTAGCATGGGTGTGAAAGTGAACAGAAACTGAAACATTGTTTATAGTAACTTTGTATTGTATTTGAGGTCCTTTCCGGTCCAATTCTGGTCTAATTCATTATATTGCACTTAGCATGCAGCACTTAGAATGTGGTACGGATCAGACTAAAGTTTTGATCAGACTTATTAGGAAAAGGATAAGGCCGGGTTTTCAACACTGCGCTGACCAAAGGAAGGAAGATTTCAAGCAGACTATTTTATAATCCACTTTAATATAGCAAGCCTATGCGTTTCGTTGCTCTTCAGCAACTTCATCAGGGCATCAAGAACGTATATGATAGCACAACATATATACACACAGATAATAGTACAATATACACCCTCTCATGACGTATTTTCCAGTGAAAACTCCCAGATTTTATACATATCCAAAAATGTATTAATTTACAATAAAAATCCTACAAAATATACAATGCTATAAATTGCATACACAGTGATCATATTTATAATACATATCATATTACAAAGCACTTTATTAATACTAAAAAGGATCAAGAAGTGGGAGGATACAAACTTGCCCTCCTCTAAACTCCAAAAGTATAACATCTATTGGTACACATTAGTCCACTCAGCCATTCATTCAATTAATAGTGGGAAGAGTATTTAAAAAACGTATCCTTTGGTAACCCACTCTATTATTAAAAGAAAAAACATTTTTATCTTTTAAAAATTAGTATCTAATTGTTCAAGCACCTATCCATTATCAGGAAATATATATATGAAATATATGAAAAGTACACATTTACACATCTGTGTTCATTTACTATCAGTGTGTCATCAGTGTACGGTCTGTGTTTCCTTTTTCCATCAGTGTGTCATCAGTGTATGGTCTGTGTTTCCTTTTTCCATCAGTGTGTCATCAGTGTACAGTCCGTGTGTCCATATACCATCAGTGTGTCATCAGTGTACGGTCCGTGTGTCTATATACCATCAGTGAGTGATCAGTGTATGGTCCGTATGTCTATTTACCATCAGTGTGTCGTCAGTGTATGGTCTGTGTCTCTATTTACCATCAGTGTGTCATCAGTGTACGGTCTGTGTGTCTATTTACCATCAGTGTGTCATCAGTGTACGGTCTGTGTTTCCTTTTTCCATCAGTGTGTCATCAGTGTATGGTCTGTGTTTCCTTTTTCCATCAGTGTGTCATCAGTGTACAGTCCGTGTGTCCATATACCATCAGTGTGTCATCAGTGTACGGTCCTTGTGTCTATATACCATCAATGTGTCATCAATGTACGGTCCATGTGTCCATTTACCATCAGTGTGTCATCACTGTACGGTCCATGTGTCCATTTACCATCAGTGTGTCATCAGTGTACGGTCTGTGTGTCCATTTACCATTAGTGTGTCATCAGTGTACGGTCCGTGGGTCCATTTACCATCAGTGTGTTTTCAGTGTACAGTCCGTGTGTTCATTTACCATCAGTGTGTCATCAGTGTATGCTCCGTGTGTCCATTTACCATCAGGGTGTCATCAGTGTACAGTCCATGTGTTCATTTACCATCAGTGTGTCATCAGTGTAAGGTCCCTGTGCCACTTTTGTTATCAGTGTGTCATCAGTGTATGGTCTGTGTGTTCATTTACCATCAGTGTGTCATCAGTGTGTAGTCTGTGTGTCTATATACCATCAGTGTGTCATCAGTGTATGGTCTGTGTGTTCATTTACCATCAGTGTGTCATCAGTGTGTAGTCTGTGTGCCTATTTACCATCAGTGTGTCATCAGTGTATGGTCCGTGTGTCTATGTATCATCAGGGTGTTATCAGTTTACAGTCCATGTGTCCATTTACCATCAGTGTGTCATCAGTGTACAGTTCGTGTGTCTATGTACCATCAGTGTGTCATCAGTGTATGCTCCGTGTGTGCATTTTCCATCAGTGTGTCATCAGTGTATGGTCTGTGTGTCCATTTACCATCAGTGTGTCATCAGTGTACGGTCCGTGTGTCCATTTACCATCAGTATGTCATCAGTGTATGGTCTGTATGTCCATTTACCATCAGTGTGTCATCAGTGTACGGTCCATGTGTCCATTTACCATCAGTGTGTGATCAGTGTATGGTCCATGTGTTCATTTACCATCTGTGTGTCATCAGTGTAAGGTCCCTGTGCCACTTTTATTATCAGTGTGTCATCAGTGTATGGTCTGTGTGTCTATTTACCATCAGTGTGTTATCAGTGTGTAGTCTGTGTGTCTATATACCATCAGTGTGTCATCAGTGTATGGTCCGTGTGTCCGTTTACCATCAGTGTGTCATCAGTGTACGGTCCGTGTGTCTATATACCATCAGTGAGTGATCAGTGTATGGTTTGTGTGTCTATTTACCATCAGTGTGTCATCATTGTATGGTCTGTGTGTCTATTTACCATCAGTGTGTTATCAGTGTGTAGTCTGTGTGTCTATATACCATCAGTGTGTCATCAGTGTATGGTCCGTGTGTCCGTTTACCATCAGTGTGTCATCAGTGTACAGTCCGTGTGTCTATATACCATCAGTGAGTGATCAGTGTATGGTTTGTGTGTCTATTTACCATCAGTGTGTCATCAGTGTATGGTCTGTGTGTCTATTTACCATCAGTGTGTCATCAGTGTATGGTCCGTGTGTCTATTTACCATCAGTGTGTCATCAGTGTACGGTCCGTGTGTCCATTTACCATCAGTGTGTCATCAGTGTACGGTCCGTGTGTCTATATACCATCAGTGAGTGATCAGTGTATGGTCCGTATGTCTATTTACCATCAGTGTGTCGTCAGTGTATGGTCTGTGTCTCTATTTACCATCAGTGTGTCATCAGTGTATGGTCCGTGTGTCTATTTACCATCAGTGTGTCATCAGTGTACGGTCCGTGTGTCCATTTACCATCAGTGTGTCATTAGTGTACGGTCCTTGTGTCAATTGGTGTGACATTAAAACATATTTCTTTATTCTGTTTAATGTTGTACCGATGTGAATTAATCCTGCAATGAAGCTGTTGGGAAGTTTTCCCCACATATTTCATCCCACATGCACAAACAATCAAATAAATCACATATGCTGACTGGCAATTTAAGAATAAGCTGATATTAAAAACCTCATTGCTGTTGGCAGATACAAAGGTGGACGTATTAGTAATAATTTTACAACACAGACACTTGGGTGGTCCACAGTTATAGGAGCCCAGGTGCCTTTTTTTAACAGAGGATGTGATTGCAGCCAGGGTTGGGTTTCTCAAACGGCTCGGTGCCAGTATGTTTCTTAAAGTAGGAGCCCTCCTATAGATGATAGATGGATTATTTGGTAAAACTTTACCCAAGACCGGATCATTTTATAATATCTGCCAGTGCTTATTTAGTATGGATTTGATCTTGTTATGTTGTTTGGAAAATGTAGTGATGAAATTGGCTGTAGAAGGTTGTAATATCCCATTAGATGATGGTTTTGTGGGATTTAAAAGGGATTCTTGTGATCTTTTAGACTTTTAGCACTATCTGCAAAAACCCTGTCAATTACTTTTCTGGGATATTTCTTATGCAAAAATCTCATTTTTAGAATGCGTGATTGGTTCAAAAAATCTGAGTTCAAACTGCAGTTTTTCTCGATTCTTTTGAACTGGTTACGTGGAATATTAATAATCCATCTATATTTATAATTGCACTTTTTTGAACAACATCATTGTATACAGGAGATACATTGATGATTTATTCTTTATTTATAATAACAAGAATAATGATGTGAATCAACTTTTTAGTTTCATACAAACATTTGGAGTCTTTCGTTTTCTTCTGTTATTAATTGTGCCTCTATCGATTTCCTCGACCTAAGTGTGTTTCAAAAAGACTCCCAAATTTTGACCAAAACATTTTTCAAAAAGGTGGATGCTTACAGGTACCTGGAATATAATAGTGGCCATTTGAAACAATGGATTACTAATATTCCGGGTAACCAGTTCAAAAGAATCAAGAAAAACTGTAGTTTTAACTCAGATTTTTTGAACCAATCACGCATTCTAAAAATGAGATTTTTGGATTAGAAATATCCCAGAAAATTAATTGACAGAAGATTAATTTGCGATTTCGAGTCACAAATCCACAATTCGCTGTGGTAAAACCTGGCTTCCTCTTCCACATCATGTCAAAGGTGCCAAACATACGGTATCACAACTAAGATTTCAGGTGATAGACAAAGTTCCCCGACCCAGAAGGGGTGATAACCATATCAAGCTTCTAAAAGATCGAGAGTCCTTCTGTATTTATACATTAGACACTTTATCCTCAAGGGGTTTAAATAGGGAGATGGATTGGTAGCATTAATATAATTTATCAACTTTTTACCTTTCAGGTTCACTGAAATGTTTCCTCTCACTTCCACCTGCCTCTTTGCACTCCACACGGTAAGCATTGACTAGATTGTTAGTTATAGTGATATGCACTGCCATTCCCTCTTTTCTCCACTTTTTTTTCCCTTTCCCACTCCCCCCTTTCCCAGGGCTACGCTGACAGGTTTGGACTACTACTATTAACTTGTTATTGCCTCCACAGGATTACTCTGCATTATATTAAGAAAATCTAGTAATTCTCTGCAATATACTGTATTTTACTAATTGAGGTACAAGAAAGTTTGTAACCAGACAAATGTGCATGTCAGGAGTATAGAATTTATGCATTGATGATCTTTACTATACTCTATACAGCAATTCCTCTCTGGCTTTCTCCTCTTCTTTCTACTCTCTAATAACCTCTTCCACAACCCAGCAGACTTTCCACTATGAGGTATTCCTATATACATATCCTTCCCCTGCAGCCTAGCAGCTCGGTATCATGCTAGGACGCTTCCTAGTGACTATCACTAAGGTAAACAGCGGGCGCTCACTGACTGTGCATGCTAGGACACTTCCTAGTGACCATTACCAGGGTAAACAGCGGCCCCTCGTCGACCGCGCACGTGCGGCCGTCGACATCACATCTGCATCACGTGACCACCTCACTTCCGTTGCTTTTCTACAGCAGCATTCACGCTAGCCACAGCGCTGGATCGCAGGGTCACACAGCAGCTGACAGGCAAGGGACCAGCATCCACCACTCTGCGAGATAATATGACTATAACCACTATGCTATATTTTCTAGACGCTGCATACTTAGCATTACCAACATGAGTGCATTCCCTTCAGTACAACCTAACTTAGGGTGCGTTCACACCACGATTTTTAGGGAGCCGATGCTGTCCGATATAAATCGGACAGCATCGGCTCCCTTCTGATGCCTGGAATCGGGTGCCAAATAGGCACCCGATTCCGGCATAAAATCGGCGCCGGAGGCTGCAAAAAAAGAAAAAAAAAAAAAGTTATTCTCACCTCTCCCGAGCCCCCGCCGTCTTCCGCCATCTTCCTCTAGGCTCCCGGTGGCTCTCGCAGGCTGCCGGTGTCAGCAGAGGTGTACCTCTGCTGTACACAGGACCTGCGGTGATGTCACAGTCACGTGACCGCGGGTTCACCATTCACCATGGTGAACCCGCGGTCACATGACTGTGACATCACCGCAGGTCCTGTACAGCAGAGGTACACCTCTGCTAACACCGGAGCCTGCGGCAGCCTGCGGGAGCCACCGGGAGCCTAGAGGAAGATGGCGGAAGACGGCGGGGGCTCGGGGAGAGGTGAGAATAAACTTTTTTTTTTTTTCTTTTTAACCCTTGTGCTCCCAGGAGCATTTTTACTGTACTGAGCTTGCTCAGTACAGTAAAATGGGGTCCGAGGAAACATCACATGTTTCCTCGGACCTTTTCCATAGGGCCCCATGTTAGGGATCGGGTCAGATCGGATGTGCACTAAATGCCATCCGATTTGGTCCGATCCGAATCTGTCAGATTTTGTAATCGGATGAAAAAATCGTTGCAGGCAACGATTTTTTTCTCCTGAAAAAAATCGGCCAAAATCGGGCAGAATCGGATCGGACCAAATCGGATGGCATTTAGTGCACATCCGATTCGGTCCGATCCCCATAGGGATCCATAGGATCCGAAAATCGGTCCGATGCTGTCCGATTTTTTTCGGACAGCATCGGAAATACAAAAATCGTGGTGTGAAAGCAGCCTTAGAAGTGCCTTGGAACTTTAACCTTTTTAGAGGTACAGATCATACTCAACCATCTATTGATAATGATACATAGGAGCACATTTACCGACTACACAGTGTTTTCTACAGGTGGGACGTACACATCTCAAGTGGGATAGGTCTGTAATTAACCCACACAGTATAAAGGAAGAACTACAGGTGGGCATATATTAACTGCCTATATACAGGGGGTATAACAATTTTAACAGTACCTTACCACACCAGTCTTACATGAATTAAACCTGTGTGACACTTTACCTTTTCTTTCTATGTACACTCATGAATAGCATACTTCAGGGCATATACCTCTCTCCAATCAGGATTCCATAGGAGCACTCTAATCAATATAACATCCCAGGTACTACCTACCACCTCCCTCTATCTTTAACCCCTATTTACTCTGAACTATTTCAACTATCTAATGGTTTTCTCAGCAACAGGTCTTTATGTTACTCTAATCATGTATCCTTTATACCTTGAAAACCATGCCACTATAGAACTACTATATGTTCACTAGATGATATTTGATGATATATGTAAATTTGTTTATATGTGTATTTTGGAAACTCTTGTTTGACACTTTTTTCTGTATTTTAATTATAGCGACTCTGTGAAAAAGGCCACGACGTAGTGGCTGAAACGTTGTTTTTTGCCAAGTTGAATGTTGTCTGACTCAATAAAAAGAAAACCTTTCACTTTTCAACCAAAAAAAATCCTGAGTGTGCAGTGACTATCTTTCATACTTGACTACAGACCTCCACGACCCCTTCACTAGCACCTCAAAATCTCATATTGAGTGCACGTCATTCATTACATCTATACAATATACGCGTTTCACTTTTTGTTTTGAATTACTGAAATAAATTATCTTTTTGCTGATATTCTAATTCATTCAGATGCACCTGTATGTAGTCCTTGATATTTATGAACACCATCTATCCCGGCTCCCCATTATTGAGTGGTATTTTTTGCCTATGTACAGTAAACGCAGAAAGCTGTCAATAAATGGTGGGGAGAAAGTTGAGAGTTAAGAAAACAATCAGCCTAGTAAATGACCCCTGGCATTAACTGGGGTCTCTGCTCCTCGTTTATAAAGCCCTCAGATAGGGAAACAGATTCAATGATGGATTCCTTTTACAGGATTAGTGCAAGTTTTAAAGTTATGTCTTAAAATAATTAAAATATATATGCTACTGTGCAAATTTCACCTGATTCAATAATACACATATGTATAAGGCACTGAACTGAGTTTACACAAATAGGGCACACAATAAAACATATAATGTCTAAAAATAGTCAGTCTAAAAGCAATTCAAGAATGCACACATAGGGTAATACCTTCTTTTATAAGGCTGAAATATGTGTAAAAAGGAAGCTGCTCACCTGATGCAGTTGTGAAAACCCACAACTGGTAATGATCGCTCATCTGTGAGTGGTTTGCTGCAGGACCGTACTTCCACAGGTCCCTGAGGAAGGAGTTGGGAGATAACTCCGAAACATGTTGGACTATTAAAGAAGAATCCTGTTTAATCCAGACATTCCCGTGTGGCTGGTTTTTATCTCCATTAATTGAAGTGGCAGCGCGTACCCACGGTACTTTGTCCTACAAGCTAAAAATAGTCAGTGGCTTACTTCCAAGGTATTCACTATATATAGGTGTTTCTTTGATCATATATATATATGAGATTGTCACAATTCCTATCTCACTCTATGAGGGTTATATTGTCTCCAGGGTTGATGTAAAAGCATAGTAACATAGTAACATAGTTTTTAAGGTTGAAGGAAGACTTTAAGTCCATCTAGTTCAACCCATAGCCTAAAAGACAGGTCACTTCTCAGATAATCCACTTATGCCATATATGCCGTTTTTGTATCAAGTACACCTGTGTAAGTTTCTACCTTAGACTACAATGTGTGCTTTCAGAGCCAGTTAGCTCAAAACAATCATGGTGCTTCCACTTCTACAGTCTATTCACTAACAACCAAACAGTGCCACAGACTCTAATGAGTCTCCTACCTGTCTGAGGGCTATAGTTGGTGGAGATCCTGTGCATGATGGAAGTTCTGCAGAACCAAGGTGTAGTCCTAGATCTGTAGGTTTAAGGGGTGTATCCCCCACACCTGGGATAAGGGTGCCCGCTCCTTGTGCGGCACCGTGCCTGGTACGCCTCGTCTGAACAGCATTCTCAGTCTGCAGGCGCGGCACTGGAGGTGGGACTTGGTGGTGACATCACTCAAAGAGGCGAAGGACCAGCTAGTTTCGGAGTGGCTCGGGCTCCTTCATCAAGTACCCCTTGGTTCCACAGAACTTCCATCGTGCACAAGAGCTCTAGCAACTATAGCCCTGGGGAGGGTAGGAGACACATTGTCATAGACTATTGTGTTGGTGATCCTATTTGTATCAGAAAACAGGGACAGGTACATTTTTGCTACCTTGCAGCATCCCCCATTTTTCGGGTTTTAGATTGGTCCTTGAAATGGACAATAGATAGGTAACGTATTTACATTCATTTACTGAGTATTATTATGTCCTGAAATAAAGAGTATTACTAATTATTGGTTATCTGAACTCTGGGTCCCCATCAATCCTGAGGAATGGGCTCTGCAGAGTGGTCCCTGGAAGGAGCAGAGTATGAGCATGGGCACCTCTGCTCCATTTACTGCCTATGAGACCACTTGAGAAAGAGGAATAAAGCACTCCATGTCATGAACTATCTATGCAAGGTGATAACAGAACTTTTACTTTTTAATGTTTTATTTTTTAAAGATCACTATTTTCATATGAAATATAATTTTACAATCACTGATGATTAAAAGTTGCCCTAAAAATAACTTTGCACTGAATTCATGCTTTTCTCTTTGAAAAACTCTCAAGAACATTCTATGCAAATATGTCCTTTGAAATCTATGTGATTATGACATCTTATTTAATTAACAACAGCCAATCGAAGAGCATGTATTTAAATGTAAATTTAGGAACCATGTTTGGTAAATTCTGCCTTCAAGCCTACTTTGCTGTTCTCCTTTGATAAGCTTGTTAGGTTTGTAAAGACACTGACGGCAGTGAAATGAATACATAGAATGGTATTTGAGACATATTTTATTGTCTAACCAGATTTCCATGGCTGAAGACTTATTAAAGGAATTGTCCACTTTGAGAGTTTTTTTTGTTAGTATAATCCACCAACAATAAGCTGGAGAATGTTCTGCTGCTCTCGGCAAACAATTATAATAACCTGAAGAATCCGGCAGCAATGTTCAATTTCTTTACAGCCGCTATCTAACAAAAGGAAGAAAACCATTAGTCTAGTGCAGAAGCCCCCATCCTTTGTGACCTTGAGAGTCACATTTACCTCTGAAAAAAGGTCACAATCCACAGTCAGCTCAGAGGGGCATGAGACATATCCAGCTCTTTGCCCACTCACGGTAGTGACACCCAGAGCCCCCATTACCGGTATAATGACAGCCAAACAGCACCTAGGCTGTCGTTTCTAATGATACCATTCTTGGATGGATGCGCTGTTTTAATCACCCATTATTGTATGTTATTGCAAAATTGTAGTCACCAAAAAAACGTTATTTTGGTGTTAGGATTTTTTTTCCCGTTTTGCAGTTTACAGATCTGATTAATTGATTTTATATTTTGATAGTATCATCGCTTTCAGAAATGCCTGATCTAAGTATATGTATTTTAATTTTTTTAAATCGTTTTATTTTCACTGGGGCAAAAGAATGGTGATTCAAAATTTTATTTTTAGACATTTTCTCATATTTTTTAAAACTTTTTAAAAACTTTTTCTTTGTTTTACATGGTCCCTTAGGGTTCCTCATTACTGCACAGTGTGATCGCTTCTGCTATGCAGAGACATGCTTCAGGGTAGTCGTTACTATAAACTATTTTTTCCAGAGTCTGTGTGTTCTTTATCTGTACACTTATCGGACTTGTAATAATGATGTCTGAACAACTCCTTTCTTATTATTAACCCTGCGTTTGTTGCCAGCTGTCAATTCTCACAGCTAACATCAACCCCAAAAATATTACCCCAATTGCCACTTGCCACCGTACCGCACTAGGACAATTGGGAAGAGCAAGGGCGAAGCACCAAAATTGGTGCATCTAATGCGCTGTGCCACTTCTGGGGTAGTTTTGGACTTGTATATATATGCTGGGAAGAGCCCAATAACAATGACCTTTCCCAGCATTTTTACTTACTCACAATCCACATGCAAATGAACACAGGTGACGTCACGTCACACCTGTAGTAAACTAATCACGGCCGCAATCGCAGCACAGGCGACCGGTAGTGATGTAGGCGGTAATGCACTGCTCTGCATCTTGTGCGCATGCTCCTAGGAGCACTCAGCTTCAATGAGTGAGCCAACATGGCCGCCGCCTCCTACGTAATAGCGGAGGGCGGTGCTGTGAAGCCGCTATCCCCCTGCGGCCGTGATTAGTTTACTACAGGTGTTATCATTTATTTAATTAATAGAGATTTGTATATAGACATCCACTGCAGCATTGTGCAGGATCCCCTTGATGAAGTCACTGCAGTGACATGGCACATGGGCACTGAGGGGTCCCTTGCTGTCGGACCATATGCCATAGGTAATTAGCCTTCATACACTTGAATGAGCTCGACCTTAGTTTAACTTTCCTATTTACTCATTTAGTTTATATTGTTCTTATCTCATCACTGCATGCAGGATTGGAGTGCAGACCTTTGAGCATTGGGTATGTGGCTTATATGAATTACAACCCTGCTGAGTGTCTGACTAATCAGAGCCGCGCTTTTTGTACCACTATACATAAAATACTATTGGATTAATAAGATCCTAGTTGCACTATATATTCATGTGTACCTGGTGTAAAGTATAGCTATACTATATAATATATGTTCAGTAATTGACCTGCACTTTGTCATTAATAACATCCTGTGACTTTTTTCATTATTTGTATTATGCTGTGATAATTAATGATTATTGTAACTGTTTGGCTCATTGTGTTTCTTTGAATAATTGGCAAAGGTATTGGTCCCTACAGCAGGGGATTACTTCTCCCCCTTTTTGCATTTAGGCCTTTAGCCTTTTTAAATGTTTTTATTAAATCTTGTATAATGTGTGCAGTGTTTTCTATGAATAAAATTTGATATTTATTAACTCATGTGATCGCTCATTTATAACATATCTCTTCTTCTCCTTGAAATACATAAATCCATGTGACACGTTCATTCCGCTCTGAATGTATCCAAAGTCAACATCAATTTGTATTCCCAGATTGTCCTGTCTCTTTGGGATTTAAAATGACCTTTCAATACTAGTATTTTCATATCCATTATGGTGTGTATGGTGTGATGAGGACTACAAAAATGATTGGCCACGGGTACAGCTGTTCCTTTTTTCTTTAATTGTGTGGTGATGAGAGTTCGTTTTAGTTATGAGTTGTTATCCCCTCTCCACTACATACAGACTCTCACTCACACATTTGGTATATACAGTGCCTTGTGAAAGTATTCGGCCCCCTTGAACTTTTCAACCTTTTGCCACATTTCAGGCTTCAAACATAAAGATATAAATTCAAATTTTTTGTGAAGAATCAACAAGTGGGACACAATCGTGAAGTGGAACGAAATGTATTGGATATTTTAAACTTTTTTAACAAATAAAAAACGGAAAAATGGGGCGTGCAATATTATTCGGCCCCCTTGAGTTAATACTTTGTAGCGCCACCTTTTGCTGCGATTACAGCTGCAAGTCACTTGGGGTATGTCTCTATCAGTTTTGTACATCGAAAGACTGAAATTCTTCCCCTGTATTTGGCCCCATCCATCTTCCCATTAATTTTAACCATCTTCCCTGTCCCTGCTGAAGAAAAGCAGACCTAAATCATGGTCCTGCCACCACCATGTTTGACAGTGGGGATGGTGTTTTGAGGGTGAATAGCTATGTTGCTTTTACACCAAACATCGCTTTGCATTGTGGCCAAAAAGTTCAATTTTGATTTCATCTGACCAGAGCACCTTATTTCACATGTTTGGTGTGTATGCTAGGTGGCTTGTGGCAACCTTCAAATGAGACTTTTGATTAATATCTTTGAGAAATGGCTTTCTTCTTGCCACACTTCCATAAAAGTCAGATTTGTGCAGTTCACGACTGATTGTTGTCCTATGGATAGACTCTCCCACCTCAGCTGTAGATCTCTGCAGTTCATCCAGATTGATCATGGGCCTTCAGTCTTTTCCTTGTTCGAGATGAAAGTTTAGAGGGACGAACGGATCCTGGTATATTTTCAGTGGTCTGATACTCCTTCCATTTCAATATGATCGCTTGCACAGTGCTCCTTGAGATGTTTACAACTTGGGAAATCTTTTTCTATCCAAATCCGGCTTTAAACTTCGCCACAACAGTATCTCAGACCTGCCTAGTGTGTTCCTTGGTCTTCATGATGCTCTCTGCACTTGAAACAGAACTCTGAGACTATCACAGAGCAGGTGCATTTATACGGAGACTTGATTACATACAGGTGGATTCTATTTATCATTACCAGTCATTTAGGACAACATTGGATCATTCAGAGATCCTCACTGAACTTCTGAAGAGAGTTTGCTGCACTGAAAGTAAAGGGGCCGAATAATATTGCATACCCCACTTTTCAGTATTTTATTTATTAAAAAAGTTTAAAATATCCAATAAATTTCGCTCCACTTCACGATTGTGTCCCACTTGTTGATTCTTCACAAGAAAATTAGAATTTTATATCTTTATGTTTGAAGCCTGAAATGTGGCAAAAGGTTGAAAAGTTCAACAGGGGCCAAATACTTTCACAAGGCATTGTATTAGTACACCACACTCGTTGTTGTGCAGCTGAAGGTACCTTGTAGTTCTGATGTGATCTGGGAATCTTTATCTTGTCAATCATCATTATAAATGGACAGATTTTACACCTCTTCTGGTTGCAGGGAAATGTTTCTGTAGTTTTTGGAGAGGACAGTGAGCTTCTGACAATGATGCTTTTTAGATTTGGGGGTTGCCTAAAACAGAAGTGGGGGTCTGGAAATATAGATTTTAGTCGGGCATCTTTTTGTTGTAGTGATTGTAGTTTCCTTGCAGCTTCTCTTAACACATCCAGATTTGGATTGTAGGTGATTGCGAGACAGACACAGTTGTTTTCTTCTCTAGTTTTGTAATGTAGGAGATGATTTCTTAGTATACTGGTGGCTCTTGTAATCTGGTTTTCAATTGCTCTTGGATAGTAGCCCTGGTTCAGAAAGGTCTTTCTGAGGCCCTCAAGGAGATTGTCTCTATCTGTAGGGTTGGAACATATCTGATTCTATCTGATGGCCTGATGTCCAGAAAGCTGATTTCAGTGCAGGAGTAGTTGAGTGTTAGGTTGATGGCGGGATGTAAATGATTAAAGTGTTCATGGAACGTCTTCAGCTGTTGCTCAGACTCCGTCCAGATGATCAAAGTATCATCGATGTAATGGTAATAGGCCAGAGGCCTGATAGGACAAGAGGATAAAAAGTCACTTTCAAGCTTGGTCATGAAAAAATTTGCATGTTACTATTTAGCTAATATGGGATTATAATTAACTTACTCAATACAATAATATGTACAATAAACAAATAATAATAGTACGTAATAAATAATACATTAAATGTACAATAAGTTATATTATAATTAATTACTTAAGTATTTTCACATTCTTCTCTAATATTGTTAGATCTATTAGTCTCTATTAGTTTTCTGCCAGGAAATGAGCTTCTATAAATGAAATCATCTGTTTACATGCCCGGTATGCCCTGCTACACTTGCTATAAATCATATAGCTCTTTATGTGCAGTGGTGAATCAATAAGCACCAAGAGATTGATCAATATAATGTTAGTACTTCTGAAAATGTGCTTTATCTGTTCCTCTATGGCACTTACCAACTGGATGAGTGACACCTTGCAAATCTAATGTCAGTTTCAGCTTACAAATGGTAAAAAACAAAACAAAAAACACACATAGCATTTTGTTACTGTTATGCTGAAATGTCTTAGCAATTTTATTATAAACTAAAAGGGCTCCCATAGGTCTCTATTAGCACAGGAAGAACCTCGTTCTTTTTGGAAGATGACACCTCAGGGTCATGTATATTATTAACAGGGAATCTGTCACCAAGTTTTGCTACCTAATCTAAAAGCAGCATACTTCCTCATGTGTTCTGTATGGATGATGAAGAACTCTGCACACTTAGTGAAGGGTAACTGTCACTACAATCTGCACACCTAGTGAAGGGCACCTGTCACTGTGCTCCACATACCTGGTGAAGGACAACAGTCATTAGACTCTGTACGCATGGTGAAGGGTTCCTGTCTCTGCACACGTAGGGATGAGCGCCTCTCACTGCACTCTGCATGCCTAGTGAAAGGCACCTGTCACTGACCACCTGGTAAAGGGTACCTGTCACTGGAATCTGCCCATCTAGTGAAGGGCACCTGTACTGCACTCTGCACACCTACTGAAGGGTAGCTGTCACTGCACACATGGCAAATGGCACTTGTCATTTGCACTTTGCATACCTGATGAAGGGCACCTGTCACTGCACTTTGCACACCTAGTTGTCACGGGTGTGTCTGGAGGCATGTATGAGACTGTAGAGGCCACTCGCAGAAGGTCCTAGCATTTGGCCAAACAGTACAAATCCTAAAAAAAAGTCTCTGTTACTTTAAGAGGCATTTCCCTTTTAGTGAAAGCTGGAGGTCGCTAAGACCTAGCTGATCCCTTACCTTGAGCTGTCTATATATTCCCCTTGACTCCCAGGATGCACTGCTGGTGATAGCTTGTCAGGTGTTTGGAGGAAGCTTATCAGCTCAGTAGTGCATCCAGGAGTTTCTGTTGAATTGCTGTGTGGATCTTCTCAAGCTAAGTGTTTCTTCCCTTTCCTCTTTGTTTGTTTCTCTTGTGTTTATTTTTAGTTGGTAGCCAGGCTGACTAGTGTTTACCCGCTCTGATCCTTATTTAGTTCTAGTTCAGCGTCAGTCAGGGAATAGGTATCCTGGTGGCGACAGTTGCCAAAACTGTATAGGGACTTTAGGGGAGCCAGTTGCTAGGGCTAGTTTATCTAGGCGTCACCATCTTCCCTTTTGCCCTTTGCATCAGGGTCTCCTTTCCCCCCCTGTCGTCGTCCAGCACTGGGTGTCTCCTCACACCCAGCATGACATTATCACCAGCCGCACTTTAGTTAAATGAAAAGGGTAAAACTGATTTTTTTTTTTTTTTTTTCCTTTTCTATTCATGGATCCTGTCTCTGCCTTGGCCCAGGAGCTCCAGACTCTGACTCTGGAAGTTGCACACATTTGGTCATCTTTGAAGGGTCAGTAACTGCAGAATGTTGTGGTGGGGAACCCAGTGGGTGGTCAGGTTAGACCTGAACCTAAGATTGCCCTTACAGACAGGTTTGAAGGAGGCAGAGACAAATTTGCTGTGTTTAAAGAAACCTGTAAACTATTCTTTAAGCTTCGGCCCTAATCCTCTGGAGATGATTAGCAGCGTGTGGGAATTATTATGTTGCTGTTGCAGGGGGATTCCCAAACCTGGGCTTTCTCTTTGAGATATGACTCTGCTTGTCTCCGGTCTGTAGATTTTTTTTGATGCTCTTGGACTCATCTATGATGATCCCGACCGTGTCTCTTTGGTTGAATCCAAATTGCGTCACCTTCAACAGGGAAATCAGTCAGCAGAGACTTACTGTTCTGAGTTTCGTAGGTGGGCTGCGGACACTAAGTGGAACGATCCAGCCTCAGAAGTCATTTTAGCCAGGGACTCTTGGAAAGGTTGAAGGATGATCTGGCAGTTTATGAAACCCCGGAATCTCTGGAGGCTGCTATGTCTTTGGCTATACGTATGGATAGACACCTTCAGATAGAAAGAGTAAACTTTTTTCTCCTGAGAACCTTTCTCGGGGTAGTACCCTATTGCCAGGTGGGCAATCAGAGAGTCAGTCATTTCTCCTGAGCATGGATGAACCCATGCAACTAGGAGGAGCGACCGCCTTCAAAGTTTCTTCTGGCATTTACCAAGAAATAAAAAAGGGGGTCTGTTCTTTTCTGTGGTTAAAGGGACCATTTTATTGGAGCCTGTCCCTCTGTTCCTAAACGGAGTGGAATACCTGGGACTCGGGTTACCATTGGTGGTGTGGAGGTAAATGAGCAGGAGGTGGGTGTATCTTCCACATGTAATTCTCGTTTTATTCTGAGAGCCGAGGTGGCGCTAGAGAGCAAAACCCAAAAAATTTCTATTTTTGTGGATAGTGGAGCGGGGGTCAGCAAGGTGGATGCTCATTTTGTAAAGACTAATGGGCTTCCCTGCAGTTTGTTGTCTAAGCCCATTCATATCTATGCCATCGACTCAGTGCCACTTGCTCAGGGAAGTCTAACACAAATTGTGCAAAATATCAATTTGAAGGTTGAACCCCAACAGATTCTGGAGGGTCTCCCTGCTCCTATTGTACTGGGCCTGCCATGGTTGGTTAAACATAATCCAGTGGTGGATTGGCAGTCCAGAGACATTGTGGAGTGGAGTGATTTCTGTTTGGAGAATTACTTGACTACTTCTTTTGCTGCAGTGTCTGCTGTGTCATTGTCTGCATATCTATCAGAGTATGGGGATGTGTTCTCTGAACAGGGTTGCCAGGATTTGCCTCCTCACCGTGCATACGACTGTCCTATTAACCTCATTCCTGGTGCTAAACTGCCCAAATCCAGGCTGTATTAATATATCTGGTCTTGAGAAACAAACCATGAAGGATTTCATTGCCGAGAGTTTGGAGAAGGGACATATCAGACCCTCATCTTCGCCAGTCGCGGCAGGATTTTTTTTGTTAAAAAAAAGATGCAGGTCTCCGTCCTTGTTTAGATTTCCGGTAATTAAAATCAGATAACAGATCCATATCCCCTCACTCTGATTCCTGATTTGTTCAGTCAGATTGTGGGAGCAAAATGGTTCCCCAAGTTGGATTTGAGGGGGGCCTACAACCTGTCTTTGGGATTTCGGATGGATCCAGAGAGGGTTCGGGTGGTGCTTAACTGGGATCATCCAGACAGCTCGAGGGCATTGCAACGCTTTTAAGGTTTACCAATTTCTACCATAAATTTATTAAGAATAATTTTTTAATTGTGAAACCTCTGGGGCATATACATCACAGGAGACGCTGGGGCATATACCTCACAGGAGATGCTGGTGGCATATACAGCACTAGGGAGCACACAGAGACTGAGGTATACAGCGCATGAGTACATAGGACCTGAGGAATACAGCACATGGGTACACAGAGCATTGGGAATTACAAAACATGGTACACAGAGCCTGAGGAATACAGCGCATGGGTACACGGAGCCTGAGTCATACAGTGTATGAGTACACTGAGCCTGAGGCATACAACGCATGGGTACCCAGAGCCTGAGGAATACAGCGCATGGGTACATGGAGCCTGAGGAATACAGCGCATGAGTACACAGAGTCTGAGGAATACAGCGCATGAGTACATAAAGCCTGAGGCATACAGTGCATGGGTACATGTAGCCTGAGGCATACAGCGCATGGGAACACGGAGCCTGAAAAATACAGCACATGGGTACACGACGCCTGAGGCATACAACGCATGAGTACCTAGTCTGAGAAATACAGCGCATGAGTACACGGAGCCCGAGGAATACAGTGCATGAGTACACGGAGCCAGAGGAATACAGCACATGAGTACATGGAGCTTAAGGAATACAGCACATGGGTACATGGAACCTGAGGCATACAGCGCATGAGTACATGGAGCCTAAGGAATACAGCACATGGGTACATGGAACCTGAGGCATACAGCACATAAGTTCATGGAGCCTGAAGAAAACAGTGCATGAGTACACAGAGCCTGAGGAACACAGCTCTTTAGTCTCCGGAGCCTGAGGCATATAACACATGAGTACATGGAGCCTGAGTAATACAGCACATGGGTACATGGAGCCTGAGGCACATAGTGCATGAGTACATGGAGCCTGATGCATACAGCACATGGGTACACGGAGCCTGAGGCATATAGCGCATAAGTACAACGGAGCCTGAGGAATATAATGCCTGAATACATTGAGCCTGAGTCATACAGCACATGAGTGGTACACAGGGCCAGAGCAAAAAGGAGATGCATCCAGCAACACATCCAAGGGAGATAAAAATCAATATGTTCAGATATGATTTTAACATTGCTTAACAAGATTTTTATCTTCCTCCTTGTCTGTACGGCTGGATGCATCTCCTTTTTGCTGCTAAGGCTGCCTTCACATTTGCGGACCCCTCCGCAGCGTTCTGCGGAGGAGATCCGCAATGTGACCACAGCACCGCAAGCCCCTATCTTTATAATGGGAGCGCACGGTGCTGCGCTTGACAGCGCATGACCGTGCACACCCATTCACTGCTACATGTGATCTGTGCGCAGTCGTATGCCTGCGCTCAAATCACCCAGTCTCGTCTGCACCACGAACGCGACATGTTGCATTTCTGGTGCGGATGAGACTGGGTGATTTATGCGCAGGCATCGGCCTGCTCACAGATCACATATGGCAGTGAATGGGTGTGCACGGTCATGCGCTGTCAAGCGCAGCACCGTGCGCTCCCATTATAAAGACAGGGCTTGCGGTGCTGCGGTCACATTGAAGATCCCCTCCGCAGAACGCTACGGAGGGGTCCGCAAATGTGAAGGTAGCCTAACACTCCTTATTCCTGTACTGTAAGAAGATCATTATTTAATACAGAACACAAAGGTTTTATTTATTTATTTTGTCACCTACATGTTTACTGACCTAGGAGGAGGTTAAAGGACTTATGACCTTCTGATTCTGGCAGGAGCTGCTTCCAGCACACTTCAGTGGTTTTAGCAGGGAGCTGGAGAGCGCAGCAGCTCCTCTCACAGAACTCTCACATGCTGGCAATGTTGCACATCGGGCATAATTCCGGCGTGCACCTCTGAGAAATTAAAGAGGCCGCGGTCACAAAATGGGCAGAGTGGTTGAGGGCCGAATCAGATATGGCCCACGGGCCGGACATTACCACCCCTGGTCTATGGGAATGGTGAATTTCTGAAGGTCGCTGGTCCAAGATGGTGGAGTCCATGTCTGAGGCTCTATGGGGGTCACTTTCCTTAATCCAGTGGGATCTGTCGGTCTCCGTCAGTGTCCTGTCACTGGGCAGCATACTACCAGTGCTGCCTTGGAGAGACGCAACTGGGAGATGAAGAACAGAGAAGTCTATCTTCCACAACATCCTGATGAAGTCCGGCAACCTGCAGATGTTCACCATTGTTGTAGACTGATCAAGTACAGCATGGACATAATGTGGTACTAGGCTAAACTGAACAATGGGATTTCTATAGACCAGGCCATCGTGCAGATAGATTTCAACGACAAAAAAAGGGTGACAATTGAATTTGCATCAGATAAATTTAGTGCAGATTGAATCTACCAGAAAGGGGCTGCAACCCCAAAAAGTCTATTATACTCACCTCTCATTGAGCCTCTGTGATATTGTCTTCCTGTTGCCAGTCTGATGATTAGCTATTCTATCTTCTTATCTTCTATCCTCTGGCTTTTTTTCTTCTGTCTTTTATCTTTGGAACTCAAACAATTTCCAGCTGAGTTTTCCATTTACTAGGCCACATCCCATCATTTAAAGGAAAATTGTCAGGTTAAAAATCCATATGTAACTGCTATAATTTTCTAATTCCTTCCTCTAAACTTTATTTATGTATTTCTATTATTTATATGTCCCTTCTAATTATGTAAACTTCAAATTTACTCCATTGTCACTCACAGTGAATGATCCACATAGTTCTTTGCTGTCCACTCCTGTCCACTCAGCATAAGATGATTATTCATGTCATATATTCACACCACATCACTACACAGGACATCAGTGAAGGGGGGGCTGTATTATCCTCTCTGCTCTCAATGTTTGCAGCATCACAAGAGGTCAAATACAACACAGAAACTGTTACAGCATAGCAGGATATCTGCTTGTAGAAACAAATGGAGTCTAGATAAAGCAGATCTGTAATAGCTTTCTCCCTCCATGGTGTCCTCAACAGAACAAACCTCCTGTAAGTGAAACCTGACACTGCACTGTTAACAAAGGGAGGAGTGAGGAGAGAGCTGCTGAGAGGGAGTGCTTAATTACATGACAGTTTATACAACAGCCGGACTATTCCTGTTTGCTTAACATAGAGAGGACTAATGCAGGAGCATACTAATGCAAACTACAAATGGTAGAATAATGATTTTACATGTTTTTAAAAGGTCTCTTCAGGCACTATTCAAGGGTAATATTAGTATCATACTGAAAAATGACCTGACAGTGTCCCTTTAAGCAACAAAAAGATCCAATGCACTCAGTGCAGATTGACCTTATGTGAGATGCACGATGTGGGTGAAGGCATGTCACCTAGTGATGTTGTGCGAGGCAGGCACAATACTAGCAATCATGTGTAAGATCTTTCTCCAACAGTCCATGCACTCCTGGGCTAGTGTGCAACAGGCATGGGAGTACACAACGTGAAGCAGGAACAAAAATTTGGACCTGATAGCGCTGCCAGGGAATCCAGAGAGTAGGTAAAAACATTTCATAAGACTACACGTTTCAGAGCAGATCAGGTCCCATCATCATATGCAATTGATGAAGGGGCCCAGTTAGCTCTGAAATGCATAGTCTAAGGACTATTCTCTGGATTCTCCCGTCAGCGCTATCAAGTGTGCTTTCCTACTTCACAATGTCCATCCCGTCATTTGGGATGGGACCCATGCCATTTTGCCAGTTTCACCCAAATCAAATAACAAAAAACATTGAATGGCAAATTTAAATTCTATGTAACATTTTAAGTTAATGTTATTAGTCTATTCAATTTAATTATCTCTAAAAAAAACAAAACATTTTCAGTGCAATGTCATTAATTGTATTGGGTGATATCTCTGGTGAATCCACAGCACAATCTATTGTAAAAACTGTCGGTAACACATAAATATTGTTATGAATTTGAAAGAGACCTATCGCATGTCATATGACCTTATATACGCTTGTCATAAAAAGTGTGCAGAACAGTTTGCACTTTATTATCAACTGTGAATGACTTTTGCAATGCACACGTAAAGTCCAATAAAAAGGAATTTAATCCCACACAATTTTGGACCCTTTTATAAATAAAATTGTTTTCTAATTATAATTACTTTTAATTAGCAAATCACAACACTTTTTGTCTAGTGATGTATTCACTGTAGAGATCAAATGGTTATCTTCATTTATACTAACAAAAACCTGTTCTAGAATATTAGCACCATGTGCAGAAGAAAGCTCAACTGCTCTTACCTGAAGAAAACCTGTACCATGTAATAGGGATAAATGTAAGGTCATGTACTAGGGCAGAGGAAATAAAAGGTATAATTATGTGCTTAATTGTAAAACACTGGGCAAAACTACCACTGAAAAAGACCTGGGTGTATGGGTAGATGATAAACTCACATTTAGTGGCCAGTGTCAGGCAGCTGCTGCAAAGGCAAATAAAATAATGGGATGCATTAAAAGAGGCATAGATGCTCATGAGGAGAACATCATTTTACCTCTATACAAGTCACTAGTGTGACCACACTTAGAATACTGTGTACAATTCTGGCCTCCGGTGTATAAGAAAGACATAGGCTGGGATCACACAGAGCAATCCGTTTTTGGAAGTGTTTTCCATGACCAATCCGTTTTTTGTTGGGTGCTTTTTGAGCCTCCTGTGCCCCTGAATGTTTTTTGGACTTAGTCATTTTTTGCCAAAAAATGCTAGAAAAAACAGATCTGTTTTTCCATAGGGCCCCATGTTAAAAAAATGGATCCATTTTTAAACGGCACCTAAAAACTTTGGGAGCAACGTTTTTGGGTAAAAAACGTTCCTAGCAATGTTTTTAGGTGCAGAAAAAAAACGGACAGGATGTTTATTACATATAATCCGTTTTTGCATCAGTTTTTGGACTTAGAAAAAAAAATGCAAAAACTGATGCTAAAAACGGACCAAGGGCTTATGTGTGACCCTAGCCATAGCTGAACTAGAGCGGGTGCAGAGAAGAGCGACCAAGGTTATTAGAAGACTGAGGGTCTGCAATACCAAGACAGGTTATTAAACTTGGGGTTATGTAGTTTAGAAAAACGAAGGCTTAGGGGTGATCTTATAATAATGTATATATGAGGGGACAGTACAGAGAACTTTTAAATGATCTTTTTACTCTTAGGCCTGAGACGGGGACAAGGGGGCATCCTCTACATCTGGAGGAAAAAAGGTTTAATCATAATCACAGACGTGGATTCTTTACTGTAAGAGCAGTGAGACTATGGAACTCTCTGCCACAGGATGTTGTAATGAGTGAGTCACTACTAACATTTAAGAAGGGCCTAGATACCTTTCTTGAAAAATATAACTTTACAGGTTATATATACTAGATTACTTGATAGGGTGTTGATCCAGGGAATTAGTCTGATTGCCGTCTAGGAGTCAGGAAGGAATTTTCTAATGTGGAGCTTAGTGTTGCCACATGTTAGGCTATGGGTTGAAATAGATGGATTTAAAGTCTACCTTCAACCTTAAAAACTATGAAACTATGTAATGTCATTCAGAGAGACAGATTGAACAGCCTCATCTTGCCTCAGGATATGTAGTGTTAGATAGGACGGACAAGGTTGGACATGAGTATGACCAATCTCTTCTTACTTCAGCACCCCTGTTTTCTACAGTATCAGATCAGATAGACAGAGTTGACAGAAGCAATGTCAACAGCCTCCTCCTAACTACGGTAAGCACCCATGACATCTCTAGTATTAGATCAGATAAACAGGGTTGATACCAGTGTGAACAACCTCCTCCTAATTAAGTACCCCTGGCATCTCCAATATTACATAAGTAAGACAGGGTGGACAGCAATGTGAGCCAGGGCTGTGGAGTCAGAGTCGTGGAGTCGGAGTCGCTGCCCATTTGGAGTCGGAGTGTGAGTCGGTAGAAAATGTTCCGACTCCTAAAATATATAATAGTAGTTCAATGTAGAATGTGCTGAATATTATTATTATGATTTATTATTATGTTCTATCTAAATATCTTGATTATTATGTCATTATAATGGTTAAAGCCTAATGTTACCATTGATCTACAATAATTTTATCACTTAAAAACGAGCCATGACTGAAGGAGTCGGAGTCAAAGGAGTTGGAGTTGGAGTCGGAGTCGGAGCCAGGGAAATTCAGGAGTCGGAGTCGGAGTTGGAGTCGGTGGTTTGATTTACCAACTCCACAGCCCTGGTGTGAGCTGCCTGTTCTTAAATTACCACCCCTGGTATATCCAGTATTAGAAAACCAAAAGGAGAACAACAAAAAACTCACCACCAAACGGCAAACAGCCCAATCTGATACTAAATATCAGATTGGGCTGCTTAGTGGTAATTTTTTGATGTTTTCATTTTGCAAGCTTCCATAGTTTGGGCCAAAATATCAACTAATACTTCACATTATTTGTTGCATATTTTATACATTTTTGCAGGGTGTAGTGGGGCCTTCTGAAGTTAGGTAGTACATTTGTGATTCTGTCCTGTGAGGTACACTCAGTGTTAGGCTAGGATCAGACTACCGTTGTTAGCAGATGTCACTGACATCCGCTAAAACGTCATTTTTTCAGCAGCACATATGCGCTATCCAGCGATGCTGCTGCTCAACGCCGCCCCTAGCTACCCGATGTTGATTATAGTAACCAGCCACACATCACGCTGAATAGCGGCCACTTTAGCAGAGCAGACAGGGAAACGCTGCATGAAGTGACATCTGCTAAAAACGGTAGTCTGACCCCAGCCTTAACTAGCCTGCCTAAGGGCGGCTTCACACTGCGGCGTGACTCGGTCCGGGGCTGTCCGGGATGACCCAGACAGCCGCGGACTGGATCAGCACATAGGACTGGAGGGCTAATATGTCCTCATGTTCGGTGTGCAGCCAAACGCAGTTCCTGCTGCTGATAAGTCAGGACCGTGGTGCCGCGGTCCTGACCTGTCAGCGCCTGCAGCTGCGTGCGCTGCACACCGGACCGGAGGGCAAATTAGCCCTCCTGTCCTGTGTGCTAATCCAGTCTGCGGCTGTCTGGGTCATCCCGGACAGCCCCGGACCGGATCGTGCCGCAGTGTGAAGGCACCCTTAGGCTGGTTTCACACTGCAGTTTAAGGGTATGTGCACACGTTGGCGGGTTAGGGTCGGCGGCGGCTGGACGGACCCGCCAGGAAGCTCTGCAGCCCTCCACCGGCTTCCTGTCGGGTATGTGCGGCGGGTGTAGGGCGGGTGCAGGGCGGGTGCACAGCGGGTTAGCGGCGGCGCTTATGCAGCGGCTGGAAGCAGTACATGATTCTGCTTGCAGCCGCTGCATAACCGGCCGGTTTATTGAACATGCACATTCGTTGCTAACCCGCTGGGAACCCAGCGGGTTAGCAACAGATGAGCATGTGTAAACCGCCGGTGTGTGCACAGCGGGTGTCGGTTTCCATAGGTTTTAATGTTAATCCAAAAGCCGGTTTGGATTAACATAAATTTACATAAAACTTATGGAAACCGACCGGCGGTTTACACAGCTAAACCGACCCTAACCCGGCATGTGTGCACATACCCTTACACTGATCAGTGTCCATCAGTGTTTGTGTGCCAAAACCAGGAGAGGAACTTGCAGAGAAAAACTATAATTGAAAGATTGACACCTGTTCTAGGTTTTGGAGTCACTCCAGGTTTTGAAACACAAAACCTGATCGAACCTGACCTGATCTGACCGCAGTGTGAAACCAGCCTAACCTGGTTCACTAATTGGCTCTTATGCAGACATTGTGTATCTCACTCACCTATGTGATAGGCTCCCTATGCAAGCTTTATTAGTGTGCAAATCTTAGGGCCGCTTTACACACACCAACTTCTGTGTCCAACTTCTGAACAGATCTCTGCTTGCAGTGAAATCATGGACACATTGTTCCATTTTGTGGCTGTGTACAAAATGGAGCAATGTGTCCATGATTTCATTGCAACCAGAGATCTGTTCAGAAGTTGGACACAGAAGTTGGTGTGTGTAAAGTGGCCCTTAGGCTATGGTCAGACTTGCGTCATGCATTTGCTAAATGCATGCACTAATTTCATGTGCAAATCTTGAAAAACACATGCATTAACGCACCCAAAGGCTCCAATGCAAAAAATGCAATGCAAAAGTGCAATGCGTTTGATGCTATGCATTTTTGCAACTGCACCAAAAAACATGGTCTGCAGCATTTTTTGGTGCTTTTGCAAAAACACATGCTTTTTTTTAACATGGGAGACTAAGGCTGGGTTCACACTGCGGCAGCGTCCGGTCCGGGGCTGTCAGGATTGACAGCCTGGACCGGAGTTTTGCTGCATAGAATATCATCGGGCTGCACGGAGCTGGATCGCGGCGGGTGTTAATTATCTGCTATCCGGCTGCTGTGTCGCTCGATGAATCCTGCAGAAGTGGGGATTTGTCTGCCGACTCCAAAAACGTTGCATGCACCGTTTTTGGAGTCGGCAGACAAATCCCGACTTCTGCAGGATTCATCCGGCGACACAGCAGCCGGATAGCAGATAATTAACACCCGCCGCGATCCAGCTCCGTGCAGCCCGATGATATTCTATGCAGCAAAACTCCGGTCCAGGCTGTCACTCCTGACAGCCCCGGACCGGACGCTGCCGCAGTGTGAAGGCATCCTAAGGAGAATGCATGCGTTAACATATATGTACCATGCGTTAATGCATACGTTAACGCTTACGCTAAAAATGAAAAAACGGATGCAATGGATGCAAGCTCCCAAATGTGACCCTAGACTTATGCTAGCAACTCACCCCAATTTAGAGGGTTATGAGTGGTTGTCTTATTAATATTTTGCACCTGGGCTGTAGCCATTGCAATAATGGAGGTCTTCTGCATCTTGTTTGTGCAGTTAGTACCAGATTTGGCTGCTTGGGGGTGAATATCCAGTATTAGATCAGATAAGCAAGGTGGACAGCAGTGTGAGTGGCATCTTCTTACCTCATCACCCCTGGTATCTCTAGATGTATATAAGAAAGACCGGGTGGACAGCAGTGTGAACAGCCTCCTCTTACTGCAGCACCACTTGTATCTCAAGAATTATATTAGAAAAAAAGGGTGGACAGCAGTGTGAGCAGCCTTTTCTTACAAAACACCCTTCATATCTCTAATATTACATCAGAAAGACAGGGTGGATGGCAGTGTTAGCCTCCTTTTATCACAGCACCCCTGGTATTTCCTGTATTAGATCAGATAGACATGGTAGACAGCAGTGTTGTGTTAGCAGCCTCCTTTCACCATGTGACCATTAGTATTTCAAATATTAAATAAAACAGACAGGGTGGACATGAAATTGAGCAGACAAGTCTCTTCTTACAGCTGCACTCCTAGTATCTCTAGTATTAGATTAGAAAGACTGGACAGAGAACAGCATAAGCAGCCTATTCTTACATCACCACCCCTTGTATCTCAATCAGATCAGACTGGGTGGACAGCAATATGAGCAGCCTAATCTTAATTAAGCACTCCTAGAATCTTCATTATTAAATTAGATAAATATGGTGGACAGCAGTGTGAACAGCCTCTTCTTATATATATTCTTATATATATGTTTATATGCACATTTGATTGTTTGCTCGGCAGATACACACAAAACATGTATGCACGAAAACAAATGTTCTTATAATCCAAAATCTCTCACAGGCAGCACAGGATGTTACTACAAGAGTTGTAGCACAAAACACCTCCCTCCACTCAATCCTCTCCGCAGCAACCTACAGAAGCCTGAGGTTCAGTGTAACTAGCACAGAGGGGAGGGACAGAATACATGTTTGGATAGGCGTGGATATTTAAATAGCACTTACAAACTTTGACTATTCACTAGTCTGGTCTATTACTTTTACTGCTGCCTGCTGGGTGTTAAGATGCTTATAGCAAGAGAACTACAGAGGGTACAGTAATGGTTTTTACATATTGTGAAAGGTCTACCTGAGCACTATTCAAGGAAACTATCAGTATCATACTGAAAAATGACCTGACCGAGTCCCTTTAAGGCTAGGGTCAGCTCTGGAAAAGCGCATGTCCGATCCTTCTGTGTCAAGTGGGCAACCGATAACCATAGCAATATATAGGCAGCCTAAACACAGCGTTACACCACGTTAACGCTATGCGCTCAGGCTGCAGAATTCTAAGCTTTAGACGGAAGTGTCAGCCAAAAGGCTGACGCCAGTCTGACCCTAGCCTAAGGCGCCTACTTGCCTGTAAGACGCATATTGTCAATTTTAACCATTTAAACACCAACAAACCCTTCCCAAACACCTGGAACATTTGATCCAGAGTGTTGCTGGTGTATTCTCTGTGCTGAGTCAGTGATAGGGTCAGTTTAACAAATATTTAGTTGTTTTCTTGTACCTATTTATGCCACAAGCTGAAAATGAATAAAAAAATACAAAATATTCTGTTCTGTTTATGTTAAAACTGTCCACAACCTGCACAATTGAATGTCCCATTAAATGTTAAATACCCAGTATTAAATCTTTTGCAAAGTGCATAATCTGCCACACTTGCTTTGAAAATACTGTACAGAAAGCTCAGTGAAGAGGCAATTAGCAACAATAAATCTTACCTTGCTCCTTAGGTTTAATAGTCTGGTAATTCAGGTCAAATCAGCAGGGTGACTTCTTTCCCTTGAAGAGGGGCAGAATTGTTAATAGCTTCTATTTTGTACTTGAAGTATCTAAGCATACATTTCTATGCCGTCTAGCCTAGTAAAGGTTTTACATAATATAAAGCGCAAACTTTTCCTATTAAATACTTCCAAAAGTCATGGTTACGGTAATATTTGCAGAAAGGTATCTTAGAAAATATTGTAGACATCCTGTCTGAATACAATAACTAATGTTCCCCCATACAATTATATTCTGTGGGCACAGAGGACTACAGTTCTCTATTATTCATTGGTAAATTCACAGAGAGTTAATTATATGAAATGATTGCTAAGTCTATTGTAGGTTTAATCTCTAACATCTACATCACTTTTTCACATCTTCTTGCATGTTCTGTACATTTTTCTAAAAAGCCCATTTATTTCAGACTCTGTTGGTGTGTTCATAGTTTGTGGGTGTTTATACCTCTCATTAAATACTAAATATGTTCAGTGTTTCTCTTTAATTACATATAATGGCATATTTTACTCTGCTGGAGCACAGTTACAAATAGCATGAAGTTGCTGATTATTGGGAAAAGCAGACACATGTTAGCTTATCAGTTCTCATCTACAGGTGCCATCTCAAAGGTTTAGAATATCATCAAAAAGTTAGTTTATTTCAGTAATTCAATATATAAAGTGAAACGAATATATTATATAGGGTCATTACACACACAGGGATCTATTTCAAGGGTTAATTTATGTTAATGTTGATGATTATGGCCTACAGCCGATAAAAACCGAAAGGTTATTATCTCATAAAATTAAAGTAGTGAGGATGAAGGGTTAAAAAACACGCTGCCGTATTCTTTGAGATATCAAAGGGTGAATATAATATTGATTTATTAGTCAACGCATTTCAGGTATCCCTGACTTACTCACTTCCAAAGCTAACAGACAATTCTCCATCTTCCTCCTTCTACACCTGTCCTCTGCCTTCGACACAGTAGATTACTGCCTCTTGCTACAGATTCTCTTTTCCCTTGGCATCAAAGACCTTGCCCTATCCTGGATCACCTTATACCTTTCTGACCACACATTTAGTGTTTCCCACTTCCACACTACCCTCTCATCCCACCATCTCTGTTGGAGTTCCACAAGGCTCAGTCCTGGGGCCCCTACTTTTCTTCATTTATACCCTTAACCTAGGACAACTCATAGTCCAATGTCTTCCAGCACCACCTGTACGCTGATGACACTCAGACCTACCCCTCTGGCCCAGATGTCAACTCTCTGCTGCCCAGAATCCCGGAGTGTCTGTCAGTCATATCCTCCTTCTTCACCTCTCACTTCCTACAACTCAATGTAGACAAAACCAAACTCATCATCTTTCTTCCATCTCATGTACAGTCATGGCCAAAAGTTTTGAGAATGACACCAAAATTATATTTTCACATGATCTGCTGCCCTCTGGTTTTTATTTGTGTTTGTCTGATATTTATATCACATACAGAAATATAATTGCAATCATATTATGACACCAAAAGGTTATATTGACAGGTAGAATGAGTTAATGCAGCAAGTCAATATTTGCAGTGTTGACCCTTCTTCTTCAGGACCTCTGCAATTCTCCCTGGCTGCTCTCAATCAACTTCTGGACCAAATCCTGACTGATAGCAGTCCATTCTTGCATAATCAATGCTTGCATTTTGGCAGAATTTGTTGGTTTTTGTTTGTCCACCCGTCTCTTGATGATTGACCACAAGTTCTCAATGGATTAAGATCTGGGAAGTTTCCAGGCCATGGACCCAAAATCTCTATGTTTTGTTCCCTGAGCCATTTAGTTATCACCTTTGCTTTATGGCAAGGTGCTCCATCATGCTGGCAAAGGCATTGTTGGGCACCAAACTGCTCTTGGACAGTTGGGAGAAGTTGCTCTTGGAGGACATTCTGGTACCATTCTTTATTCATGGCTGTGTTTTTAGGCAAGACTGTGAGTGAGCCGATTCCCTTGGTTGAGAAGCAACCCCACACATGAATGGTTTCAGGATGCTTTACAGTTGGCATGAGACAAGACTGGTGGTAGCGCTCACCTCTTCTTCTCCGAATAAGCTGTTTTCCAGATGTCCCAAACAATCGAAAAGGGGATTCATCAGAGAAAATGACTTTACCCCCGGTCCTCAGCAGTCCACTCCCTGTACCTTTTGCAGAATATCAGTCGGTCCCAGATGTTTTTTCTGGAGAGAAGTGGCTTCTTTGCTGCCCTCCTTGAAACCAGGCCTTGCTCAAAGAGTTTCCGCCTCACAGTGCGTGCAGAAGCACTCACACCAGCCTGCTGCCATTCCTGAGCAAGCTCGGCACTGGTGGTAGTCCGATCCCGCAGCTGAAACAGTTTTAAGATACGGTCCTGGCGCTTGCTGGTCTTTCTTGGGCGCCCTGGAGCCTTTTGACAACAATGGAAGCTCTCTCCTTGAAGTTCTTGATGATGCGATAGATTGTTGACTGAGGTGCAATCTTTCTAGCTGCGATACTCTTCCCTGTTAGGCCATTTTTGTGCAGTGCAATGATGGCTGCACGTGTTTCTTTAGAGATAATCATGGTTAACTGAAGAGAAACAATGATACCAAGCACCAGCCTTCTTTTAAAGTGTTCAGTGGTGTCATTCTTACTTAATCATGACTGATTGATTGCCAGCCCTGTCCTCATCAACACCCACACCTGTGTTAATGGAACAATCACTAAAACGATGTTAGCTGCTCCTTTTAAGGCAGGACTGCAATGATGTTGAAATGTGTTTTGGGATTAAAGTTCATTTTCTAGGCAAATATTGACTTTGCAAGTAATTGCTGTTAAGCTGATCACTCTTTATGACATTCTGGAGTGTATGCAAATTGCCATTAGAAAAACTGAAGCAGTAGACTTTGTTAAAATTAATATTTGTGTCATTCTCAAAACTTTTGGCCATGACTGTATCTTCTCTACCTGATCTATCTATTATAGTAAATGGCATTATGCTCATGAAATGTGCTGCCTCGGAGTAATGCTTGACTCTGTCCTTCAAACCACACATCCAAACTCTCTCCTGTTGGCACCAGTTAAAAATATTTCCAGAATCTGTCCTTTCCTCAGCCCAAAATCTACTAAAATGCTTGTAAATGCCCTCAACATCTCCTGGCTTGACTACTGCAACATACTCCTCTGTGGCCTCTCTGCTAACATTCTTGCACCTCTCCAATCTGTCCTCAACTCTGCTGCTTGACTGAAACACCTCTCTGCTCACTACTTCCCTGTTTCTCCCCTCCGCAAATCTCTTTACTGGCTCTCAATTCCCCAACGAATCCATTTCAAACTACTAACACTGACCTACAAAGCCATCCATAACCTGTGCCCTTCTTATATTTCTGAACTAATCTCCCAATATCTTCCATCACATAATCTTTGATCCTCCACACTAATTCATTTCTCAACCAATCACCTCCAAGACTTATCCCGAATATCACCCATCCTCTGGAATTCTGCACCCCAACACATCCAATTTTCCACCACGCTCGGATCCTTCAGACGAAATGTGAAAATCCATCTCTTCAGGAAAGCTACAGCCTGCAGTGACCACACTGCTGCCTCAACACCACCTGAGCTGCTGCACCCCCGACCTACTGTCTCCTCTCCATTGTCCTGTAGAATGTAAGTCGGCAATGGCAGGGTCCTCTCTCCCTCTGCACCAGTTTGTCATTGTTAATCTTTTTACTGTAAACTAAACCTATATCTATATCTGTATATACAGATATCTATATCTGTAATCTAAATCTAAAACTAAATCCCCAGCCCCCAAAGCCAAGTGCCTTGGGATAATCCTTGACTCCTCCCTATCCTTCAAGCCCCACATCGAGGCCCTCACCACATCCCTCCAGCTCCAGCTTAGAAACATCTCACGGATCCACTCCTTCCTTAGCCACGACACCGCTAAAACACTTATTCATGCTCTTATCATCTCCCGCCTTGACTACTGCAACCTCCTTCTCACTGGTCTCCCGGCTAACTCCCTTATACCTCTCCAGTCTATCTTCAACTCCACTGCCCGACTAATCCATCTGTCCTCCCACTACTCCCCTGTTTCGCACCTCTGACAAGCCCTTCACTGGCTCCCTGCCTCCAAGAGATCCCAGTTCAAAACACTAATAATAGCATACAAAGCTATACACAACCTGTCCTCACCATACATCTACGACCTGGTCTCCTGATACCTACCCTCACGCAACCTATGATCTTCCCAAGAACTCCTCCTCTGCTCCCCACTCATCTCCTCTTCATGCAACCGCGTTCAGGACTTCTCTCGGGCATACTCTGGAACTCCCTGCCTCAACACGTCAGACACTCTCCGACCCAGAGAACCTTCAAGTGTCACCTGAAGACTCACCTATTCCGTCAAGCCTACAACCTGCCATTAGACCCAGGTGATTGCCCCATGACTGAAATTCTTCCATCCTACTGTATCCCCACCTGCCCCTCATAGACTGTGAGCCCTTGTGAACAGGGTCCCCTCCCCTCCTGTACCTGTATGTCCTGATTGTCTACATTTAGTGTACTTGTCCTTGTCTCCCTTATCCTTATATAAAGCGCCATGGAACACAATGGCGCTATATAAAATAAATAATAATAATAATAAAAATCTATAATTTTGTATGTAACTCCTTCTAATGTACAGCACCATGGAATTAATGGTGCTATATAAATAAATAATAATAAAAATAATAATAATGATGGGATAAGAGTAATTGAGCCACTGATTCTTTGGATTATGTATTTCCCACTTAATATAAATCAGAATAAATAACATTGGTCCCAATTAATTATTTGTAGTTTATAGTTTTAAGTCAGTTAAAGACAGATGCATTTAAATGGCACAAATGCCAATAAGCATGAATTAACCCATTCATGAAGGGTGTTCATTCCCTACCAAGGACATAGATGTATGTTCTGACGAAAATGCAGCACTTTTGCCCCATCTACAACGATCGCATTCAGGGATCTCCTAATTCTAGAAGTAGGGGAGCAAATCTTGATTGCTGTGATTGACTCTTTGATTCTGAACAGCCGATTGCAGCAACTGTAATAATTCAGGCAATTAAATTGCCTGAATCATTATTAACCAACTATGGTAGGGGCTGCGATAACCCCTAACATAAGCTGGAGTTTAGAAGAGGCGGCATCACGCCTCTCTAGCCCTCATTGGGAGTGATCATGTTGTGATGCAATCACTCCCATTAGTGTTCCGAGGGGTTGTGTGTGTGACTGCTCTCCCAGCGTCATCCCATCCTTTTAGGTTGAGGATGAGCGATCACATATAGCCAAGGACGATCCCTGCTGGCCTTCGCTATTTTACCCTCTAAATGAAAAAAACACAAAAAGCACAAAAAACTAGCCATATCTGGTATCACTGTGTCCGTAACAACCCACTCTATAAGACTGTCTCACTAGTTAACTCTTTCACTGAACAATGTAAAAATAAAAATTAAAAACATACAATGAAGAATTTTCATCATACGGCTGACAAAAAAGTGGAATAAAATGCAATCAAAAAGTCAAATACAAACAAAAATAGTACGGTTGGAATCATTATCTTGTCCCACAAAAAAGCTGCCATACAGCTCCAAAAATGAAAAAAAAAAATTATAGCGCTCAGAATACAGCAAATGCAAAACCTTTTTTTTCTATAAAATAGTATTTATGGCTTAAGATCGTAGTAAGGCTCATCTCACGTTAATCTATGCTGAGCGCTCACATCCCCGATTACATATAAATCTTTGAAAAACGTGACAAAATTCAGACAAAATTTTCAATAGAAAATTCACTGCAATGAAGCAGACGGAGTCACTTTGAATTCTGACATGTGAACCGTCTGTGTCCATCTTTGTAGGCATGCACAAAAGTGCAATCAACCACAATTTTGTACATCTTTAAAAGTAGGACACCACTGAACAGAGGCCAAATAAAGACCAGAGTAAAGGGCCCATTACACGCTTCAATGGTTGAACGATCCGACTTGACCTAGATCGCTTGAACGTCGTTCAATGATCGCTAGTGAAGTGGCACACGTACAGATATCGTTAACAATGCAGAAATGATTCCGCGACAAGCAAACGATACTTGTGGTCGTTAGATCGCCTACGTCCTTCACTTCTCAGTAGGCGAGGTCGTTAACGACATCATTATCAAGGTGTCACACACACCCATGCTGCAGGTACGACAAACGATCATCGTTTGGTTTTAATTCCAGTTCAAAAACCTCAGATGAACGATCTGCCCAATTAACGTTGATCGGATGTACATGTCACATTGAACGATGTTGCTACGACGACGTTTGTACGACTGAAAACCTATGACGTTTCAATGATATCGTTGCGTGAAACGGGCCCTTAACTCTCATACCTCATTAGTAAATGAATCCATTAGGGGTCACACCTGAGTCACATATTTTGGAGTTGTAGCTGGAAACCTGAGTGTAAGTGCTCAGTATAGAGGACAGGATAAGGCCAGGGTCACACATGCCAATCTGCTTTTTTAAGGCCCTAGAAAAACGAATCTGTTTTATTTAGGGAGCCAATAGTGCCTCCTGAGGTCTTGGACGTTTTTTGGACTTATTAATTTTTTCACCAAAAACGCATGCGTTAACACATGCGTTAACACATGGTGCCTATATGTACCATGCATTAATGCATGCATCTCCCATAGGGCCCCATGTTAATAAAAAAAAAAAACACATGCTTTTTTACTGCACCCAAAATTTTTGGAGATGCTGCACAAAAATGCATTTGTTTTTGAAAAACACATTGACATATGCATTAACACATATGCGTTTTTGGACTTAGAGAAAAAATGGCTAAAAAGATCCCAAAAACGGATCTAAGGCCAAAACGGAGGTCATGTGTGACCCTGGCCTATATGAGAAATGATCCAAAATGTTCTGTACCCAAATTACCACCAATAGCATTCAACTAAACTCACAAAAAACATTCCCCACTCAGGTCTGTCATCTGTTAATGGAAATATAGGGGGCTTCCACGTGACTGGTAGCACAAAGGTTCTGGAAAAGCACTCCCAAATTTAAATGCTCCCCACCCTTCTGAGCACTGCAAAGACTAAACCATAATTAACCTTCATGTTTGGCATTGTTGTAGTGAGGAGAGCCTGCTCAATTTAAGGGGTGTGCTTCTCCAGAAGCATCAGATGGGCACAATGTACAAGCACTACAATGTACTGGGCACTTCAAGGGCTTATTTGTAGAAATGAGAAATCTTTCCTCAAGCATTTTCCCCATTTCAAATTTGGCACGAACATGGATGTTTCGGATTCAGGATCGGGATTCAGAACTTTTTGCTAGGAAGTTGGTGAAATTGGCTTTGTTTGATAACTGATCAGGTAAAAATAAAAGCATTAGTGTGTATGCAGGGATGCTTTTCTTCTACATTACAACTGTCTAGGATAGCAAGCAGGATGTGTTTGATGGGAGGGTGGGGGTAGTAGGAGAAGTCAGAGAAGCATTGGACTCCATTTATCTTTTTCCCCTGCACTTACAGTGTGGATGTTCCAGTCTGGCAGCCAAACAGGGTGCATAAACTATCCACAACGTGTAGACACAAGGGCTTGTGTCATTGACTGCCTAAGTCACATGCTCTTGGGATATAATAAGCAGCCATTTGCCGTTGTCACCATTTTGAGAGTGTTGCTGCTTATGGACAGTGCTGCTCTGTACTGCTCCATCCTTGCTACACAAAAACATAACTAGCTACTTAATCTCTTGTTAGATAGAATGGGAGGGTGAGAGGGTCCATCCGAGCATAGATATTTGTGCTTAGAACAAGTGATAACCAAATCTGTGTGCGTTGCCAAAGACCTGTTTTTTGCATAGACAAGTGATTGCCAAATCTTTTTGGTTCCCCTAAAAAGCTTTTTTGGTCTCAAACAAGTCATTGCCAAATCGTTGTCGTTCCCCTAAAAGGTGTTTTTTGGTCTCAAACTTTGTGGTTCCCCAAATTGCTTTTTGTTTTGCCTCAAACAAATGCTTTCCAAATCTGTGTGCATTAAACATTAGTGGAAATCCTGAGGTAGTGGTGGAAAGTGGAATAGGTTTAGTGGAAGGGGGAATAGTCTTGTTGTTTGAGGTGTACATTGGGTAGGTGCTAATGTTACTGAAAGGTGTAGTGCTCAAACACTTGCTCGTCATATCCAAAGACAAGTGACAACTTTTCTTACTGGACGGACTACTCTAGTTGCTTTCTTCGGCAGCAGTAAAGCGGCATGACTTGTAGATAATGCTCAGAAAGGTCATTTGCTACAGTTGATGGCAAGCGCTGCATTAAGCAGTCTCTCCTCCTCCACCTCAAAATCACACACAGTACAGCCCTCAGAGGTTGTACCCCAATTACCCATGTTTTCCCTCTTTTTAAAACTCACCAACAGCCCAATTGATTGTTGGGAAGCACAGATGGCTGGGTTTGCAGAGAGTTTCACACATTCTATTCCATGAGCATTAAAGGTCTGCTCAAAAGATTCACATACTCCAGAGGAGGAAAGCATCTGCACCGATGCCCAAAATCATTTGTTGTGGCATTCAGAGATAGGACGAAGTGTGGTCCGAGCAGACTCCAGACCCTTGTGACCAGACCTTAAACCCTGTGGGTGGAGGTGATGATGGTTAGATACCTGAGGAGCACCTGCAATGTACTGTGCTGTCAGAGCAGGAAGAGGAGGAGGAGGGTGACTAGTTAAACAACAGAGAGTATGATGATGTGGTTTAAAATCCCTCTTGGAATCAACCAAGAGTCATGCAGCTGAGTAGCTCAGCGAAGGAGGTAGAGGAGGAAGAAAAGGCTGTTAGGTTGCAGCTTCTCACACAGAGACCAAGAACTGCAACCATGACAAGCATTGCATCCTCAGACACAACTCTTGCGCTGGACAGCAGTGTCCACAGGTTTGCAGTTCTCAGGGGTGGCACAGGTTGCCTAGTCTAGGCCTTTTGTGAGACCACAGAGGATGACCCAACTCATGTTATTTGCCAAGGTGGTAAAAAAAAGTTTAGTAGAGGCAAAAAAAAGTCAATAATATGAATACTTCATGCATGAACTGGCACATGACCAACACGTGTTTCTCTGGCAAAGTTACAGTGCTAAAACAGGGCCTAGCTAAAGACCATCTGCACATCAACTGTATCTGCTGCTTCTTCCTCCTCCGTCACTGTAACAAGTGTTGTCACACAGATCTCCGGTCTCAGGACATCCACTTGTTTACTGTTTGACTTTTATCTTTCTGTATCTATATCTGTATCTATCTATAAATCTATTTGTACTTTACATCGAGTTGAACATCTGAAAAGTTGAGTAATCTTTAAAATCTTAAAATATTTTAAAATCTTGAAAAAAATTAGCAGGATGCAGCCACCCCAGGAGTAGTGCCCTCCTGGCACTTAATTCCATCTCTCTCGCTGCCCAGGTGCGTAGGGAATCCCGCTGTGTGACCTAAGATAACCTCAGCGGCATCAGTGCTTATAACAAATGTTGTCTCGCAAGAGCCGCGATATCTCGCAAGACATAGCCGGTATATCTTACCGGTATTATGAGACAGCACCTGTAAGGAGCAGTGACGTCAGCGAGAGCATTGCAGTTCACAGTTGCCGTATAGCCCCTGTATGACCCCTCAAGTCTGAACTGAAGTAATGTTTCTAATGGCACCGTTTGTCACACTCTCACCTGTGCCTGCGTGGCTACTCTCACAGCATATGGGGGATGCTTTCTGTGAACGTTACCCCATCATATTGTTGTAAAGCCAAACGTTCTTTGATGCTTCTTTTGATGTGCTTTGCCAACATGATTTCTTTTCCTTTGCAGATTTGGTGGCAGAAAAAAAAGAAATCTGAACTACATGTGCAAGGGAAAAAAAGCAACAAGAGCAAAGCAATACTGACATGTACTATATTTTGCTGTCCTCAGTATAGACATGCAGATTGTGATGCAGATTCTCAAAATCTGCATAAAAAAAGCATTAAACAATGCACCATGAGCACAGGGCCTAAGAGGGTCCAGGGAGAGCTGCAGTTGTGATTAAAGGGCTTGAGTATTCCTCTTGTCCCTTGGCTATCTCCACAAGGAATTTTAGGGCAGTGGTTACCAATTATAGTCCTCAAGGTATGAGAACAGTGCAGGTTTTCAGGATTTCCTTAGCTTTGCACAGATGCTAATTTCATCACCTGTAGAGGTGATGAATCCAACACCTTGTGTAATGCTAAGGAAATCCTGAAAAAATGCACTATATGCGACTCTTGAGGACTGCACTTGGCCTGCTCTGGTCTACAGGAGTGTGTGTAGTGTATTGCATTTACATACCTCAGGCCGTGAAGCCAGAGGCCTGAGGCATGTTCACGGGTATCTGTAGAGCAGTATGAAAGCACCTCTTTGCAGAAACAGTCCAGTACACAAGGAGTGATAAAAAAAAACTTTACTGTAGCAGCTTTTGACAAAAGGCCATGTTGGTACATGATATAATTTCTAACATTTCTGAGACCCAAACATTTAGAATTGTAACATAAGCACTTAGCACAGACTATAATAAGTTTAAAAGACATATATAAATATACACAACATGCCATCAAGACAATAGGGCAATGTCGATCGCTAGAGTGATGAGTGGTCAGCTCATCTGGTCACTAAACTAACTGAGTCAGGTGACCAGATCATCTGACATGATTGCTATGGCTATTGCATCAGCTTTTCTGGTCACCATAACAATTGCTGCCATAGCAATCATGTCAGGTGATGTGGACACCTGACTTGGTTACTATGGTGACCACCGCTGACCACACACATCACTCTAGCAATCTACGGTCAGGATGTGCGGTGACTCGCTGAAGCTATCTGAGGTAATCGTTCAGATAATCATGGTGTCTTTACCTGAATGGTGACTTCAGGTGACCTCAGTGAGTCACTGCAAATCCTGACCGGAGCTCGCAGCTGTTTCATCTAGTGACTGGAGGCTGTGAAGAGGATGCTGTATTCGTTATCGCAACCTCCATTCAACAAGATGACACAGAGGATTATGGAGGGTATGAGGGTTGAGGGGTTAATAAAGATAGTCGCTAAATATCTTTGGGGTTTTTTTTAAATATTTTTTTCTATGTGTGTTGTGTCTTCTTTACTATTTACTTGAAATTCCCTGCAGATTTTGTACACCATTGAAGGTGTTTTTTTATGTGTTTAATGTTGCCTGCCATTGATTTCAATGGTGTTTGGAGTGTTCAGTGAATTATTTGTTGAACAATTCGGTGAGCACCCCCCATTCGGTGAACAGAGTTGAATTCGAACACTTGGGTGTTCACTCATCTCTACTCACCATTAATTCATCTTGAATGTTGAATAAGGCTAGTGGGCAGCAATGCAAGGACAAGTCCAATATTAATGATACGTATAACACACTTGTGCACATGTCAACAATCTGTATTCTAAATGTATAGAATACAATGAATTAAAGTGATTGCACTTTTTTAAGTTGCAATATCCATAGTATGTTGTTTTATGAGTGTGAATATACCTATAAGACCATGTATGTGAAGCATGTAATGTCCATATGCCATTTTTACATGAATTGCTATCATATAAGTGTAGAAGAGATGGCATCACAAACTGCTGACCCTCTGCAATTAGAATGGCTTGCTCTCCCTAAATAAAAATAATAATTAAAAAGAATAACAATAATAATAATAAAAATATATCAAAAATAAAAAAATATTATGTATTTATGTATATATATATATATGGACTTCACAGTTAGCACTGGCACTGTTTCAAAAATTCACACCCTGCAGGTATCAAAACAACTTCAAACTCCAAGAAGCTTAAAAAAATATTTTAAAGCTTCAATAGTGGTGCAGAAAACGCATCCAGAAAATAATGAGCGCCAATTAGTGTTCTGTTTTTCAGTTGCGTTTTCCACACCACAAACGCTTTATTACTTGAGCCCCAGCAATATCTTCCTTCCAGACACCAGCAGGACCTGTGGGTATGGTACTGACAGGACCTGGCCATGTGATTCAGCCCAAGAGTCACATGATCAAGGTGTAAGTACTCGTACTGCTCATAATTACTGCCGATGTTCAGAAGGAAGACATCACTAGGGCTTGCTGTGGGATTGCCGGGGAGGGTCATAAAGTGTGTGTATGTCTCTGTCTGTGTATATGTGGGTCTATCTGTCTGGAGCAAAAAAGCAACACAAACGGGTAAGGTAAAATGACATTGAGGTTATACAGTGCATTCAATACAAGAAAAAACATTTGGTAAAGCAATACTACAAAAAAGCATAATTGTAATCAATGAGATAGAAAATGAACTCTAATATGAAAAGACAAATACATGAACTTAATATACAACTACAGGATGTGAGAATGTAAAACAGAATATACTGAAAAAATGTTGGAAATTAAACTTTGGATTTCAGTTGAGTAAACAGAAACATTTGATTGGAATTTGTGCAAAACTTTAGAAGCTGTTGTGGCTGAAAATGGACATGAATTTTCCCCATTTTCAGGTTTTCATTCTAGATATGCATCATAAACTAGGCAACCTTTTATGTGCCATCTGGTGTTTGGAATACCGCTGTGTTGAGGAAATAAACCTCCATGTGATTGCTCAGTAACTAACCTCATGAAGAAAAGGTTGTCAACCTTTTAAAATAACATTAAACAATCTACTCTACATTTATACAGTGGGAAATGGGATTTTATTTTGCAAAGTGTGAGATTCTGATTAACTTGGAGTTGGTAATTTAAAATGTTGTTCATGGTCAAAACAAATCCCTAAAATAAATGTATATTATCAAAAAGCGCATTCCTAAGCTTTACACATTTATCCGGTGTTTGCTGTTGTTTTTTTAGTGTTAGCTCTTCAGATTTATCTTAAATTCAGTTTTAATCTACCTTTGTGACAATATCCCTTATATCTACGCGTCCTTTTAAACTGAAGCTATATGAGCTCCTGAACTGATAAATCCAAAATAAACTTTCTGGATATTGTTTTGCTTAGTTTGTTTCAAAAGTTTAAAGGGAAGATATGAAAAAAATAATGAAAAAAGCATTTTTGTTTGTCAAAAAGAGCACTATTCACAAGCTTTGTGCTGTATTGAAGCTCATGCCATGTGCTCCTTTTTGCACTTTTTCTCTTCTTTCCCTTACTATAAGACATACATATCTATTGAAAGAGGACCTGTCACCCCCCCCTGGTGCTATGATAACTGAATGCAGCACTGAATCCAGCGTGACTGCTGCATTCAGGGAAGGGGCCCTGTGTTTCTAACCCCTCTGTAAGTTGTTAAAAAGACTTTATAAAGTGAATAAATAAGGAGTCCAGAGGGACTTAGGGCCCTATCACATCAGCGTTTTTCGTAATTCGCGGCAGATGCGGTGAAAAAACCGCATCTGTCGCGTTTGCCGCATAACCGTTCCACTTGCAGCGCGGTTGCGGTTTTTCCCATAGGAAGTATAGGGGGGACTTGCGGCAGATGCGGCAAGTGCGGTTTTGCACTTGCGGCAGGTGCGGCAGCAAAAAAAACCGCGGTCAGCCGCGTTTTTTTTCGCTGCCGCACCTGCCGCAAGTGCAAAACCGCACTTGCCGCATCTGCCGCAAGTCCCCCTATACTTCCTATGGGAAAAACCGCAACCACGCCGCAAGTGGAACGGTTATGCGGCAAACGCGGCAGATGCGTTTTTTTCACCGCATCTGCCGCGAATTACGAAAAACGCTGATGTGAAAGGGCCCTTACTCAGTAATGAGTCATCACTGTTGCTGGTCCCCTCCCCACCTCCAGCCCTCTCTGTGCCACCTCCAGCTCTCTCATGTTCAGTCACCTGTATGTGTCATCACTGTTGTTGGTGTCCTCCCTGCCTCCAGCCCTCAGCGATGACACACAAAGGAGGCTGAACAAGAGAGTGCTGGAGGTGGCACAGAGAGGGCTGGAGGCGGGGAGGACACCAGCAACAGTGATGACTCATTACTGGGTAAGTCCCTCCGGACTCCTTATCTGTACACTTCATAGTGTCTTTTTAACAGCTTACAGGGGGGCTAGAGAGATCGGGGACCACTTCCCTGAATGCAGCAGACACGCTACATTCAGTGCTGTATTCAGTTAGCATAGCACCAGAGGGGTGACAGATCCTCTTTAAGGAAAATCTTTGCTAGGGGCTGTGATGAAATGGACCCCTTCAATGTATAACATATGAGGATTTCTTATTTATCCAGACAATATTGTATTTTGGTTTGGAAACTTGTAATATGCCACTCATGGGTTACACAAGATTTCTAGGAGCCTGCTAGTATTTAAGTGGGTAATGTAATTATCTACTTTGTGATGGCTCACTCATTGTTCCTACAAGTCTTGTAGATGACTGTTAGTGTTTAACATGTGTAATGTAATTATCTCACTTGTTTGTCATAGAAGGTCGGAGGAACTTAATCCTGTTAGAATGCCATTGTATTACTATTACCTCAGCCACCATTGTTTAATGTCATGGATTGCAGACTAAATGTATCTTGCTAGGTGCTATGTCAATCAGTATGTGGCTCTCCCTTGACAGGACTGCAATACTACTAGAAATGTTTTAGGTTTGAGATCCAGCCAATGAGAAGACAGTCTTATTCCACCAATCGTAACATCCCCAATATCCTGCAATGAGGGCTCAGGTATATAAGGAGACCTGTTCATTAACCAGGATGATTTTGATTCTGTCTAATGACCTCAGTCTAGGGATTTCGGTCCCGGCTAGAGGTGCACTGGACTGGATACAGGCAGCTAATCTAGGATCTATGGACGCGATTAGCCGGCCATAACCCCAGGTCTAGGCATTACGGTGCCGACCGAGGGGATCAGAGCCTGGATTATAATTTTACTAGGACTTCAGCACTGAATGTTTGGATTCTGGTGGGATAACAAAGACTGCATAAGGACACAACCCAGGTTGGGATGATGCAGTCACCTGGCTACAGACTTTGCTGTGCTATATTCTAAACCCTGGTGAGCTAGCGGCAGGGCCGGTTTTAGGCAAAGTGGGGCCCTAGGCAAAAGGTTAAAGTGGGCCCTAAATGCTCAGGCCACTTTCACATCTAACGCTTTGCTGCATTTTGCTCAATTTGCATTTCCATGCGTTTTTACTGCAAAAACGCATCAAAACGCATGCGTTTTTGTTCCCATTGATTTCAATGGAAACACATGCAAAAACGCATGTAAAAAACGCATGTGCGTTTTCAAAAACAGAAAACGCATGCGTTTTTGCCAACGCTGCCCAAAACACCGGGGAAGACGTTTTGTGCTGCGTTCGCAAAAATGCATGCGTTTTGCGTTTTTGAAAACGCACATGCGTTTTGCATGCGTTTTTACATGCGTTCCCATTGAAATCAATGGGGGAAAAAACGCTAGCGCTTTTAATGCGTTTTTAGCGGTAAAAACGGCTAGAAAGGCAAATTTAGCAAAACGCACACCAACCTTAGATGTGGAACAGGCCGTAGTTATATGGTAAGAGTGACTTCATAAGTTGATTATCTAGGTCAGAATAAGAACATACTGAACATCATTTTTATTTCAATCATAAAAAAAAAAACCAGTAATTTGTAAAAAAAAAATATTTTTTTTTCATTTTCCGAGACCAATGATGTTTTAATTTTTGAAGATACATAGATATGTGAGGGCTTACTTTATGTGCCCTGAGCTGACATTTTTACTGATACCATTTTGAGTCAGATACAACATTTTGATCGCCTTTTATTGCATTTTATTGTAACAACGTGGTGGCCTAAAAAACATAATTCTGGCGTTTTTATTTTTTTCCCATTACGCCATTTACCAATTGGATTAATTTACTTCATATATTGATAGCTTAGATTCTTACGAACGCAGCGATACCAAATATGTGTATTTTTACATTTTATTCACTGTTTTATTGCTATTTTCAGTTCAGCTCCTTTGGGGGCCCCTAAGAGAGTGGGGGCCCTAGGCAACTGCCCAGTCTGCCCCCCCCTAACGCCGGCCCTGGCTAGCGGAAGGGTGAGACTGTGTTGCCTGTTACATTTTGTGTTTTGCTGGTTATGTGTTATATGCTGTTGACTGTTTGGGGATCCAATAAAACCTTAGTATTGTGGTTCCCTCACCCTGTGTTGTCTGAGTAGTGTTCCTCCCACGGGTTAGGAGCTCGGGCGCTCAGTTTGAGGATGAGCCCTGGTCCAGGCTGTCTTGCTAAAGGCACCCACTGACCCCAGTGTCTCCACAGTGGCATCAATTACTTATAAGACTTTTCTGCACAGGAAAAAGCTGAGTGTATTGTACTATATTTGTTTTACTGGATGCTACTATGTGGAATAGTAATGTTTTTAACTCCTACACTCCAGATCAATTTTTCACTTTTTGTTTTACCTTTTTCCTCCCTTTCTTTCAAAAGCCATAACTTTTTTTTCTGTCAATTTAGACATATGGGGGTTCTTTTTTGCAGGACGAATTGTATTTTTGAATGACATTTTACCATAGAATGTATTGGAAAATGGGACAGAAATTCAAAATGAATATATATATATATTTAGCCTGGAAATACTGCTGACCTAGGGCAACTAAGATTGATAAGGTGGACTATCCTGTGTTTTTAGGTTACTTTTTGACATCAGTTAGGACCTGCTATGATGTCTCTTCCTTTCCCCTTCTTTTTTTATAATGGGGGATTTCTTATGTACTATGGCTTGAGTCTTGCCACTCACTGTCTAAATGACTTGACATATGACCCCTGTCTGCCTTTATCTTTCATGCACGTCTGTATTTATGGCCGTGTTAGGCTTGGCTCAGCCCTTTTGGGTGCAGTGAATTGAGTATAGCATTAGAGTGTTTATCAACATTGTTTCCCTGGCAACTTCAATACATATCTAGGGATTTACCGATTGGGGGGGGGGGGATTAGTTATGTGACCGTGACATTACTGGACATGTGACCGCTTTCGCTTCCGGGCCATTCGTGAGTTGTTGAAAACTGTTGCCTTGGCAACCAGACAGCCTCTAAACACCACAGATTCCGTGGGCAGCTACTTCACTGAGGCACTGCAACTGCACTGAGCACTACCACCACCTGCACCACATTGTATTAATCAATGTGATATAAAAGACGGCTTGCAGGCCTGACTCCTCATCCCCTGAGGAAGCTGCCATCGGCAGCATAACGCATGGGTACTCCGGACACTAAGGGTGCAGCGGGGTGAGATATGATTGTGGATAGATGAGTTGTGCTGAGATGTTGATCAGGAAATCGCCCCTTCCCCTGTAGATCCATGTGACATGATATGAATCTCATGAACTGACCCCTCCAGCTGGGATCTTTTGGAGGGAAAATAATTGTTATCATTGCAGTTCCAACTTGTAGGGGATGTAGCCATAATTATAGGACCAGGCTACAGATCAAGGACCACCAGGATCCCTCCATATCCATCTATATATAACTGATGTAGTTGCATGTATTATACATTTTGTACTTACTTGAAACTCTGCAAACCTGCGTTTCGGGACCTATCTTTGGTTTTAATGGATTTCAATATGGTTTGTCTTTGTTGTCTTTTGAATCTTTCATAATAAAATGTACAGTTCTCTACTCTAGGGTGCATGCACACGATCAGTATTCGCAGCGTTTTGGACGCAGCGTCTTGCCGCTGGGTCCAACACTCTACATAGTACATGGCAATTCAATAGGAGATTGTTGGGTCAGTTTTGTATTCAATATCATAAATGTTCCTTCGTAATAACTAAATAAACACATGACTGCCATGACTTGGGTAAAAATGGCCACAGCAGCCTTTATTAAATATTTACACAAACCTAGGGGGCGCCCACCACAATAGCAAGCCCACCACCACATAATCAGTGTAAATATCAACAAGCAATAAACATCTGATAGATCCGGTCCAGAGGCATACCCCACAACCTTACAAGTCTCCCTGGCTGCACCGGACCGGCCCTTGGGAGAAGGGGTATTAACACCACACGGTTAATACCCCTAACCTTACAAGTCTCCCTGGCCGCACCACACCAGCCGTGGGGAGAAGGGGTATTAACACCACATGGTTAATACCCCTAACCTTAATGAGACATTCGCCCGATAATTACATCACTGTAACTGGAGCCACTATTCCCCCATAGTGGCTTCCCCAAAAGGAAATTACCAATTATCCAGCCTCTGAACCAGACCAATTTCCCGTCACAGCCCTGATGTGCGACACCTTGCAGAGACTAGCCTCTCCACCATCCAAACTTGACTATACACACCTTACCCAAAAGCCACACACACACATAAGGGTCCTCAGCAGTAACTGAACCATATGCCATGGAGAAGCTCGACTTGTCCAAGATCTCCATATCCCGCAACCATCCAGTCATTTCATGACCACACCACCAGGCTCAAGTGTGGCGCCCCTGAGGACCGGTGGCCACAGAGTAGTACAGCAGCTGGGATAATAAGCCATACACCCCACATTAAACACCCAATACGCCCTGAATCCCTAGACCTAGGACTTTATGCCAGGCAGGGAGAGGTGGGGGGAAGGCTTGGCAATGGGTGGAGCTTAGGAGAGACACCTGTGAAAGGGGGAGTAGCAACAGTAGTTACCTCAGGGAGAGTGACAGTTAGTCAGTTGGTAAGGGGAGTTCCTGGCAAGTAAAGGGAGGAGGAGGAACCAGACTTCTAGCTGAAACCCCTGACATAGCTAAAAGACTGTATCTACCGGAGAGAAAACTGGGACCTGGCAGCCGATATCATCTTATGGCTGACCGGGTTCGAGACTACTGACCAGGTGTAGAAGAGAAGGAGTCCAAGGTGGAAGACCGGATTTACGGAGACACTGAGGGACTGAGTCGACGGACAGGGAACCGGCCCTGTAATAGTGGTCGGCTGCTTTATGCCCCGGCCACAGATTAACCGGTGAGGTGAAAGGTCTCTATGCCCGGAACCTACTGATCATCACACCGAAAGAAAGGCCTCAGATAGGACTAGGGATCCGAAGGGAGGATACCCAGGAAAGTCTGCGACTGCAAGCCCAGAGGTTGTGAATGGTCCAGAAGAGACCCAAAAGGCATTGAGAAAGGGGGTGCTTTGGTGATCTTACTCAGCTGCTGTACTGGCTACAGGTACCGCTCACTGCAGACCCAAAACTGTGTAAAAATAAGAGCAACAGCAGTGACTAAAGTACCCGGTTGAACTTGAGACTTGTGTGAGAGTTTTCTTGATCGTCCTTGGTTACAGACACTGGCATCTGAGAAGTTGCGAGACTGAGAGATCAGAAACACAACTGTTAGAAGTAAGTTGCACCCACACGGTTTCCTCACAGTCACCTCACTATAAACTTTTATCACCGGCCCAGGGTATAAACCACCCTGACAGTGGAGGGCTCATCACCTTGCTGCATCACATCATCATCCCTCGGAGCTGAGACAAGCAGCAGTGATTACATCTGGCCGCATACCACGGGTGGTGTCACAGTGACAAACTTATTTTTATTTATTTTTTTTCCTTTTTACCCTTTTTATATTTTTCCCTTTTTAAATTTGTTGCGAACCCTCCAGAGTCACGGAACCGGTTCGCGACCACTACCGTGACATTCCCCTCAGGAGTAACCCCCGGCTCTTGTGGGCGATGCATAAGTGCCTCACGAAAATAATCCACGTTTATGTCCATTAACCACTGACCTTTGGATTGGCTGTCAAATCCCCCACTCTGTCCCACCACATTATAATACTGCATGGGAAGTACCAGAACTTCCCAACCCATGTGATATCACACAAACCATTTACAGGGAAGACTTCCCACCAAAGTCCCTACTTCCCTTGGTAAACCAACTGGCAACTAGTCCAAACCCACCATATCACCAAATCACACACGGTAAAGTCATCACCAATGTCCCCAACTCAAAGATCATTTTCAATCCCAACACAGGGAAAACTTCACCAAAGACATGACTTCTCCCTCAGAAAACTCTACCCGGCACCATGTTACGTTCAACCCCTGTAGTATGAGCACCAGAAACGTCCCCCACCCACGTAACAACCTCCTTCCATGCCTGGAGAGGGGGGTGGGGATGCCCACACCCACGTTATCGCCTCCACTTGCTAACCCCTCCTGGACGCACCATTGGCATTTATCAGAAGACCACCACCTTACATGGATATAGTCTCCAGGCTCCTGCACCATTAACACCACCAAATTCTATACAACATAGACCCCACCCATCCACAAAATTGTCCATCAGTTGATCAAACCTCTTGGAAAACAAGTGACCGTATTACCATTTGCCAACTACCACCCAAAATCTTAACCACACTTTCCAATCCCACAGAATCCCCCATCATCAACTGCAAGGCCATGCTTCAACCATCATGTATGGTATAAGCCCGCAACATGCCCAACCAGCCCATATCACCTATCGTTCTGTTTGGGCAACTCCACCTAATTACATTCCCTCTGTCTATATATATATATATATAATATATATTTTTTTTTTTTTTTCTTTTTGCGCTGCTCACTCCAACAATGTACCAGAAACCCAGCAACACCAATTCCCATCTCATTCGTGGTATTGACCCACCTAACCACTCTCGGGATCCTTCTGTCCCAGTGGACCACTGTGGAGACAGCTACCATCCCACCATTACCCCGGGGAATATTAATGTATCCGAGGACAAAACTAGGCATATCTTTATAAAACACTAACAGGTCATCAGTATACCCACTACTCCTCCAATGACCCATTTACACTAATGGTGAAACCTTCCAACACCCATACTGCACCCCAATGCAGATTAACCTAGACCAACAAACACCATAAAGACGGCCTTCCGACAAAAACTCCTAACAACTCTTCCATGCAGCGGAGTAGAGAAACAAATGTCTAACAGCTGCATTACCGCACCTGATAGACACGCCCTGCCATATACCAAATGCAGCCAGCACCTAGCAGTCCCCACCTCAACATTTTTGAACATCTCCTCCACGTTGTCCCTACCTTCGTAAGGTATAAAAAATAAACCATCAATATATTCAGATACATGCTCCCCACCCCGTTCAAGTACAATTCATCCTGCCACTGGGGTAAGAAAACAAACCACCAATATGTGCCAAAAGAAAAACACCAGCGATCAACATAACCACGCCAATTTTTTTTTTTTAAACCGCCATCCTGAAACCACCCCAAATAATTCTTCGGTACAGTTGGACCGAAACCGTGTGCTAAGCTACAACTAATTCCCCCATTTAGCAACCTCCATTTCGCCTGTCTCCCACTATTCACCAATGAACAAATTGAAAGGGAGAGGTAAGTGACCCAACATGCACAGACATGGACACTCTCCTTACAACCCATTGACCCTCTAAGAAGAGCGGCCATCCGATAACCTTACGGCAGCGGCCAACGTTATTTTTTTAACCAAAAGTGTGAGGAGCCCACATACTGCTCTTTTTTTTTTTTTTTTGTTCCAAACTTGCCACTGAATTGGCCTGTACCTCTCTGCAGCCGTCTGGTACACTCCCTGCCCTGGCCTGGCCAGAAGCCACCGCAAAAACCCTGGCACCAGTGTCTCCTACCCTGCAATCCGGCTTCGCCCACTTCCGGTCGGCCATGGCTCCAGCGAAGATTCCTCCTGGAGGCCAGATGCGGCACTGGAGACCCCGGACACACCCCTGCCTCCGGAGGGGGCTCTTGCATACAGCCTCTCACCCTGCCAGCACCTGCCACCCCGCAGTCTGGAGCCGGCATCGCAGTATCCACGCTGCAGGGATCAGACACCCATGGGGCAGCACAAGCAGCCAGAAGACGTGGATGCACTGCCTGTGCCCCCAGGTGCCGCAGTACAAGCTGGGATCATGGACCCCTGCAGCAGCTCCAGCAGCCAGATCACTCCCTGTCACTTCTTGATCTGGAAAGAGAGAGCACTCAACCCCTCCCATCTCGTTTATCCCATCCATACTCCTGCCTACTTTTCCTTCCACCAATCCAAGAATCTGCAGGTCTCCTCCCCTGCCCTGCTTGCACACCAGCATTTTACATAGCCTCATTAACCCCTTCCACTCCCCACCCTTATGTATTGTCATGCTGCCTGTCCGCCTATGGGGCTCCCTGGCTTTCTGTATCAGCATAGTGAATGGTATTTGCAGAAATCCCATACCCACTATGCTTAACCCGACCGCAGCTTTCTGTTAGCTGCGGTGCGGGTTGCCAGTATTCCGCTCCTCTGCAGCACGTTCATTTCATGTTGCGGAGTTGGAAGCGGCTGCCATCGGGTGACTGCAGGGAGAAGCCGCCCTGCACCCGCTGGACCTGGTGAGTACAGGGCGGCTGCAGTCTCCCTGTGGCCACTTGCTGGTTCACTCAGTATCGGAGGAGCTGTGTCCAACACGCAGCTCCTCCGGACCGTGAGCACATACCCTAAAAGGTGTGCACAATAATTTTATGCTTGGTCTTTCCTCTTGGTTTTATAGTTAAATGATAAAACTGAGTTGGTAGACCCCAACCGTATAGTTTAATGTCTTGTGCCAACGTTGCATTTTTTTGCTGTGTTTTTGCAGAGTTTTTGTGTCACCTTCTGTCACAAACCTGCATGTATATCCTAAACACAGCAAAGTCTATGAGAATTGTGAAGTGTTGTGCCAACAATGCTTTTTTTCCCTTGCAGTTTAGGTGCAGTTTGTGGCCGAGACAAATGAATGAGCATGTCAATTGTTGGGGCATTTTGTCACCTTCCCTGTCATTAAATATATTAACAAAAAAACATGACCACAACCTACACCTAAAATGCACCAAAAATACATGCGTTTTGTGGTGTGTTTTCCAGCCACAAGGTGCAGTTTAGCAACATTTTTGCTGCAGAAAATTTCTACACCTAAAAAGCAATGTTGGCACATACTTTTATCTAAGTAGTGAAAAAAATTCAGAACTTTGCAAAAAAAAAGAGAATTCAGCTATTGGCACCATTTTTTGGGATGTGGGGCTGTGTCACAGCTTATTTTTTGGGCCTTGAGCTGATATCTCTAACTATACCATTTTTGGGTAGATGCACTGTGTTGATCGTCTGTTATTGCATGTTATTACAATGTTGCAGTGACCAAAAAAAACATAATTTTGGTATTTTTACTTTTTTTCTGCTATGCAATTTACTGATCTGACTAATTGATTTTATATTTTGATAGATCAGACATTTCTGAATGCAGTGATACCAAATATGTGTGGGTTTTTTAAATTTTCTTTTCAATTGGGCAAAAGGGGGGTGATTTGAAATTGTGTTTAATATTTTTTTACTATTTGTTTTTCCATGTTTTTATTTATTTTACAGGCCCCCTTGGGGCTCCTCAAGACTGCAATTGCTTGTGCAGTGCAGATCTGTGATGATTCACAGCTCTGCACAGCACAAATGATCACTTTCTGTGGTTGCAGGCGCTCGACGGGCATCCACAGAAAATTGAGTCATGACAGTGACAGAGGTTCTCATCAGACCCCAGGCTTTAATTCCAACACATTGACACCCCGTGAATCTGTCAGGTAGTCGCCAATTGTGGTGGGGAATTGCACAATTCCTGCTGCGCCACTTTAGATCATGCTGTCAATATTTGACTGCATGATCAAAGGGGTTGACAGTGGCGTGCAGATAGCCGATCCTCCCACATCTGTTACCTGCATATGCTGGCTGATCAGATCACGAGGCATGTGCAGGGAATGATGTAAGCTCAGAGTGTGTACCACTACATCCTTGAATGTGAAAGGGTTAAACATGTAAGTCACCTAATGGATACCGAATTCGACTTCATAGGACAAACTGGGGTCTATATATGCTCTCATGGGGCACACTCAAGGAGTACTCTAATAGCTTCACAAGTATTTTCCTTTTATGGCTCATTTGGTTCCTAGGTTCAGCACCATTTTTCTTAGTATAGAGTCACATTCCCTTGTCTTGATGAAAAATGTTAGAAATCCATCAGAGCTCCTGCATAAAGTCTATTTCTCTGCTTTCCTTCTGACCCTGTTCACATTTGTGTCACCAGTCAATTTTTTCATTTATTGTTAGTATATCTTTTTTCTGCTTGAGCACCCATGCCCCAGACCCACCCCCACCCAATAGCCATGGTGTGTCCACCATCTTATTTTAGCCAGGTTCCTAACTGTACACACATGCAGATTTTAATCGCACATAAACCTAATTAGGTTAGATACCCGATACAGGAGAACACCTTGTCATTGGTTATCAGCCTCACATGGCTTGGCCAATACATCAGCTAAGTTTCTCAATTTTCAGATATTCTTAAGCAGTTTTGCTATGCCTCATTTCCTTTGTTACATTCTACATTAGCTTCATGTATTTGCCTTATCTACTATTTTCACAGCAGTTTTTCTAGATCATATTTTCCTTTATCTTGTGCCACAGAGTGAAGCTGTATGCTTCCCTATATATGTGTTCAGCTGGCACCTGTTCACATTGGTGTTTCCAGTCAGTTTTTTCACATATTGTTAGTATATATTTTGTTCTGATGGAGCACGCATGACCCACCCCCGCCCCTTAGCCATGGTGTGTCCACCATCTTATTGTAGACAGGTTCAGTTTTTTGTGTCTCAGAGTGCAACTGTATTCTTCCCTATTGACTGTAATAAGGTCTGTCAAGTTTCCATCATTCTGTCCATCCACTTATCAAACATATTGTGCCAAAAAATAGGCATGTGACAATAAAGCTGTAAGACAACCTCTCTGCCAAACAATCATAAACAAACTCTAGTAAATGCAAAGAAATGCATTTGCAGGTTAATATAAATTAAAAAGAAGTTTATTAAGCTATTCAGTGGGGCATAATGAACTTTTATGCGTGAAAGACTACAGCTTCGAAGAATAGCTTATAAAAATTAGCAGTTGTGGGAGAATTTTAACATTTGCACTTCTAATTCTTTAAGGATACACAACCTCCAGTGCTTCATGATCACTCTAAAGGCCCCGTTACATGGCACAACATCATTAACAACATTGCTGATATGTCACGGGTTCGGAGACGTTCCAGGGACCTCGTTGCGTGTGACTCTGCCAAGTTATAACGATAAATCATTGGATCGCTGATCGCAAGTTTGAGAACATGCTCATAAACTTTGAACCTTTCTAATTTCTAAGCAAAGAAAATTTTTGTTTCCAAAATTGTGCTGATGTAAAGTAGACGTGGCAAATGTTATTTATCAATTATCTTGTGTGATGCATCTCTCTGGTTTAACAGTATAAAAATGTAAAGTTTGAAAATTGTGAAATTTTCTAAATTTTTGCAATATTTAATTTTTTATCAAAGAGAAATAATTTAATAACTAACATGAAGTACAATATGTCACGAGAAAACATTCTCAGAATCACCAGGATCCGTTAAAGCGTTCCAGAGTTATAACCTCATAAATTGACACTGGTGAGAATGGCTAAAAATGGCCAGGGCAGTAGGGTCAAAACAGGCTGGGTGGTGAAGGCATTCAATTGTCACCTGTGTAGTCACCTGTGTAAAAGACTTTTGTCCATACAGTCAATTAATCAGTCAGACTCTAACCTCTACAACATGCGCAAGACCAAAAAGCTTTTTAAGGATGTCAGGGAAAAGATCCTAGACCTGCAGAAGGCTGGAATAGGCTATAAAACCATAAGTAAGAAGTTGGGTGAAAAGGCAACAAATGTTGGTGCAATAGTAAGAAAATGGAAAAATATAAAATGATTACACTGGTCAACAGCATTTTTGGTGCCAAAGATATTTCATTGAATTTAGGGTAACTTTGGGGTGCTGATTCTGAATATGTCATCAGTTTTGCCAGATTGGCTCAAGTTTTTGAGATTTTTCGTAAAATGTGTAACAAAAAAGACGTTTTTTGCTACTTTTTTAACGAAGTCTGTTATGTTTCTTCTATGTTTTGTCAGTGTATATTCACCACAAATGTAACAGAATGAGTCTGGATCGTTAAGACAACTTCTTCTTGATGAGTTCATGCTTTTCACTGGACAACAGACAACAACATAAAGTTAGTGCCAAAAACCAAGCTATGAACAAACTTTTAGAACACTAATTAACACAAAACTATATTGAGAACTGCTCAGTTCAAGTACTAATCCAAAGAAATTAATGAGATGATGCGTCGCATTTACCAACAAGTGCTATAAATAAGATACCAAAAATCTCAAAAACTTGAGCCAATCTGGCAAAACTGATAGCATATTCAGAATCAGCACCCCAAAAATACCCCAAATTCATTAAAATATTTTGGGCACCAGAAAAAAAAATTTTTTTTGTTGACCTGTGTTATCAATCGACATCGATCTGGGGCTCAATGCAAAATCTCAACTCATGAGGAAGGTGAGAAACCAGCCTTAAACTACTGGGAATTTGTTAATGATCTCAAGGCAGCTGGGACCACTGCCCCCAAGAAAACCATTGGTAACACATTACGCTGTAATAGATTAAAATCCTGCAGTGCCCGAAAAGTCCCACTGCTCAAGAAAGCACATGTGCAGGCCCTTCTGAAGTTGAACACTTTGGTGGTTTGAGAGAGATTGGGAGAGGGTGCTGTGGTCAGATGAGATAAAAATTGTGTTTTTTGGCATTGGCTCACCTCGCTGTGTTTGGAGTAAGAGAAGTGCTGCCTATGACCCAAAAAATACCATGACCGCAGTCAAGCATGGCGGTGGAAACATGTTTTGGGGGTGTTTCTCTGCTAAGGGCACAGGACTACTTCACCGCATGAATGGGACAATGGATGGAGCCATATGCCGTAAAATCCTGAGTAACATCCTCCTTCCCTTCACCAGGACATTAAAAATGGGTCGTGTCCGGGTCTTCCAGCACAGCAATGACCCAAAACATACAGCCAAGGCAACAAAGGAGTGGCTCAAAAAGAAGCACATTAAAGTCATGGAGTGGCCTAGCCCATCTCCAGACCTTAATCTCATAGAAAATTATGAAGGAAGCTGAAGCTCTGAGTTGCTAAGCAACAGCCTCAAAATCTTAATCAATTAAAGATGATCTGCATAGAGGAGTGAATTAAAATTCCTCCTGACATGTGCGCAAACCTCGTCATCAACTACAAGAAATGTCTGACTGCTGTGCTTGCCAACAAGGGTTTTGCAACCAAGAAATAAATCTTATTTAGCAGAAGGATCAACTACTTATTTCCCTCTGCAAAATGCAAATATATTTCTGTAATTTAGACAATGTGATTTTCTGGATTTTATTTTTGATATTCTGTCTCACTGTTAAAATTAACCTACCCTTAAATTATCGACTATTCTTGTCTTTGTCAGTGGGCAAACTTAAAAAATCAGCAAGGGATAAAATACTTATTTCCCCCATTGTAGATATTTTTAAGCCCATATATGTTTAGTGCACTGTATGAGGTACAGAATATAATAATGTAAAAAGAAAATAGGGAGGGGGACAAGAGGCGCAATAGTGCCGTATCACTAGTGACACTTATTTGTGAGGGTGGTGCTGTAAAGCTGCTCACCTGGTCCAGTTGTGAACCCCACAACTGGTTTGAAGGCGTTTTTGGAATCTATGTTCCAGCTGCTGCAGGACCTCCACCGACCACTGGATAGTGGTTTGAATCCAAGAAATAATGGGAGTGCTGGTGTGTCACGGTCCGCGCTGCTGTCACATGACCGGAGTTCCGCGAGAACATGACGTCACCACAGGTCCTAGAAGCCACAGGACCTTGCCGGAGGCTTCGGTGGACCGCGGACAGGTGAGCATTGATTATTTTTATTTTTTTAACACTTTCTTTCACTTTTTTTCACTTCCACAATGTATGTACCTTATATACTCGTGTATAAGCCGACCCGTGTATAAGCCGACCCCCCTACTTTTGCCCCCAAAACTTGGGAAAACCTATTGACTCGTGTATAAGCCGAGGGTGGACCCCAGCACAGGTATACAGCCCCAGCAGTGTGGTATACAGGCCTCCCCAGTGGTATATACAGCAGCCTCCCCAGTGGTAGTATACAGCAGCCTCCCCAGTGGTAGTATACAGCAGCCTCCCCAGTGGTATATACAGCATCCCTAAAGATATAAACAGCAGACCCCAGAGGTATGCAGCAGGCCCCAGAGGTATACAGCAGGCCCCAGAGGCATATACAGCAGGCCCCAGAGGCATATACAGCAGGCCCCAGAGGCATATACAGCAGGCCCCAGAGGCATATACAGCAGGCCCCAGAGGCATATACAGCAGGCCCCAGGGTATATACAGCAGGCCCCAGGGTATATATAGCAGGCCCCAGGGTATATACAGCTGGCCCCAGGGTATATACAGCTGGCCCCAGGGTGTATACAGCAGGCCCCAGGGTATATACAGCAGGCCCCAGAGGCATATACAGCAGGCCCCAGAGGCATATACAGCAGGCCCCAGGGTATATACAGCAGGCCCCAGGGTATATATAGCAGGCCCCAGGGTATATACAGCTGGCCCCAGGGTATATACAGCTGGCCCCAGGGTGTATACAGCAGGCCCCAGGGTATATACAGCAGGCCCCAGAGGTATACAGCAGGCCCCAGAGGTATACAGCAGGCCCCAGAGTATATACAACAGGCCCCAGGGTATATACAGCAGGCCCCAGGGTATATACAGCAGGCCCCAGGGTATATACAGCAGGCCCCAGGGTATATATAGCAGGCCCCAGGGTATATACAGCTGGCCCCAGGGTATATACAGCTGGCCCCAGGGTATATACAGCTGGCCCCAGGGTATATACAGCTGGCCCCAGGGTGTATACAGCAGGCCCCAGGGTATATACAGCAGGCCCCAGAGGTATACAGCGGCCCCAGAGTATATACAGCAGCCCCAGAGGTATACAGCAGGCCCCAGTGGCAGTCGCCCCCCCCATCATAGGAAGAAGCCCCCCACACTTTGCAGAGCCCCCCCCCCCCGCTGCTTTATCTTACCATCCAGGGTCTTCTTCACCGCGGGTCCTCCAGTCCTTCCTCGCGCGCTGTGTTCCCGGTCTCATGTGACCCGGCGGTCGCAGTGGAATGACGTCATCGACCCCGGATGGTAAGATAAAGCAGCGGGGGGCTCTGCAAAGTGTGGGGGGCTCTTTCCATGATGGGGGGGCTAGTGCCATTGGGGGGCTGCTGTATACACTGGGGGGCTGTATGCACGGCTCCCCCTGCCGCTGTGATGGGCGGGGGAGCCGTGCATATCTAATGAGCGGCCCCACGTGACGGGCCGCTCACTCATCAGCCCCCCCCGCCTCCTCCAGCCTCCCCAGCACCCGGACACAGCCCCCACCACATATATTACCGTATTGACCCGTGTATAAGCCGAGGGGGTGACTTTTCAGCCCAATTTTTGGGCTGAAAAACTCGGCTTATACGCGAGTATATACGGTATATACATTGTGGAAGTGAAAAAGCCCCACAAGCCCGGTTTGTTCGTTTTCCGGGGTGTTAGACGGTGTTCGTCGAGCATTCGACGAACATTCGTCGAACACCCCGTCGATTCGACGAATCGAATCGAATTCAAACACCGGGGTGGTGGCTCATCTCTAACTATCATACAGCAGAAGATCGTGTGTTTAAATCTCCTTGGTGACATGATTGTGACATGCCCCACTAGGGCCGTGGGGTACGCGAAACCGGGACAGACAGTTCTTTGGGGTGGTCACGGTAGCGTGACCTGGCTCCGTGGCCCTGGCCGTGTCATAAAAATGGGGGAATATTCACATGGGATTGTCATTAAAAGTTCAGTGTGGGTGGCTCACTCTCTTAGGGAAGGACATATGACATAGAGGGTTCATTCTGGCAGGGATGACTGGACCTGGGGATACTTGTTAATTTTATGTGATGCTACCCACAGGTTGCGGCTATAGATGGCCGCCGCTGCATGACAGTTCTACTAGGGCCGATGGTTGGGAGGCAGCAATGTTCTTAAGCCCTCTACAGGTAGGACTGAGCGCCGGGGCAGCTTAAGGTACCTGAGTGAGTTGGTAGTTATGTTTCTGGTGCTTTTGACGCATTAAGAAAGTTCATAGACACAGCGAGTTGCAGTCTTCAGTTCTTTTACTTACATTCTTTGTGCAACAGCCCACTGAGCACTGGGTTCTTGGAGTCAGGGATCCAGCTACTTCTGGGTAGGCAAATGATATGTAATCGGCACCCCTTCTCTGTCTTTTCTCAGCCTCTTTACACTGCGTTTGTGATGTGGCCAGAGCTAGGGGTACTCGGACACCGGGATTGATGGCGGCTTGGATAGGGAGATCATGGATGGTCGGGATCCCGTTTCCGTGCCCTGGTTATCATTTGAGTAGATGATGGAGGAGAAGGGAGTATTTACAGGGGAACGTGATGCCACCTGTAGTTCCCGGTAATATGGTACCGGCCCTGCAAGCCGGCCGCTGAGGCGAGGGTGGGTGCAGCAGAGAGTGGTCCAGCTCCCTACAGGTGAAGCTATTACCTCAGGGCAGCGGTGATGGAGCAGGATGAGGGGAGTTGTAGTTGTTGCAGTGATGGTTCTTACCCCTCTGATAAGCTACTGGTGGTGCAGATCCCTCTGGTCACCGGCGGGAAGAATAACGGAAACCAGTTCAAGTTTTACTCCACTTTACTAGGTACCGGCAGATGGTAAAACGGAACACGGTACAGTTTGGTTTACCAGGTGGATTTTGCCAGCTCAGGTTTTCTCTCTCTCTTCGTCTTTCAGGGTTAACTCTTCTCTTCCCAGTCTCTACCACCCTCGCAGAGCTCTCCCGCCAGTCCTATTGTCAGTAGCTAGTAGGCAAGGTCTGTGCCCTACTGGTACGGACGGGGGGGCCCAAGTAAGCAAAGCCTCCTCTAGTGTCCTGAACCAGTTCTTAGTCCTGAGGGGCGAGGTACCTTGTGGCGCTGTCAGCAACCCGATTACTATGGGCCTGCAGGTCGTCGGTCTCTGGTCAGAGGTGAACTCCTGGCCGCCTCAGCTTCCTGCGTTGCCGGTGTTTCCCTCAACGTGACCAGCTGGCTCCAACCAGTCCTGGCCCTTTGCCTTCTGTCCTGGGCCCCCACTTAAAGATGGGGATCCCTCCTGTCAGAGCACTGTCAGGCTCGTCCTTCCTGACTGCCTTCCCAGCACAGTCTGAGGACTGTCTATCTCACTAACTTCCTGCTTCTACAGCTTTAACCTAGGCTACACTCCCTTTTGGGACCTACTAAATAACCAGTCTCCCCTATTCTAGGTGGCCCAGTCCTGTGTGTTGTGTGTAACATGAGACTCCACAAGTTAACCCTGAACTGACAGCTTACAGGGATAACACATTAGTTGTCACAGTGTAATTCCTCCATGTGGCGCCTAGCTAGAGGGGCGCTACACTTGCCTCGCCCATCCTGCCTTACGTGTCGCCACATAGAGCTCTGAGCCAGTGACTGTGGGCTTTTCTTAGGGGTTAACCTGAAGTGTCTCCCCTATAGTTGCCACCATTTTAGCAGATGTGCGCGGTTGTCAACCGTGTCACCATGGAAGTGCCACACAGTCTCTGGGTCACTAGTTGAGCCTGGTCTGGATTCTCCACTAGTCTTGGGGTTCCTGGTGCCCCTGTTCTTCAGCCTAGTCCCTCCACTGCCTTGTGCTTAACAATGAATTCGAGCCCCATATGTGGATTGCTCACTTCCGTGTCTCTAGGACCTTTTCTTTCTCCTGAAGCCACTTAGGTGTTGTTTCTGCTCCTCAGTCTGGCCTTAGGATGAGCTCCCACTTGCTCCAGACCTCTGGACACTTAAGTTTTTCTTTTAGTGGCAGGTTTTCTTGCTCTAGCTTCCCTCCAACCCGACCCTTGTTGTTTAACGGTATCTCCTCAGCTGTTCTACCATCTCTCCTCAGCTGGTCAATTCTCTCCTCAACTGTACAACTCTTCTCCTGCATTCTAAATCTTTAATGCTCTATTTATACTCGTTGTCACATGTCCCACGTCATGTATGTGTGTTCTTCCTGACCTCCCTCCTCCCAATTCTCCCTCTAACTACTTCCTTTACCACCCAATCCCACTACAATGGTTCCTAGTGTGATCTGGGTGTCCCGGCACCAGTCTGTTCCCTCTTAATCGTGAGTAGGATACTACACCCTAACAGGGGTGCAGTACCTCTATGGTGACTGGAACCGCAGGGATGCCACAGAAGTACAAGAAGGCGGGAATGTAAGATGATCCTGTAGCCCCCAGGGTCCATGCCCTGATAAACCTCCTGATCTTTGCAGATGCATCACTGACTCTTCTCTGTCCCCTAAGGGAGTGGTGACAGCTGAGCAGCAGATATGATTTTATAGCTTTATACATAATCTATCAATCCTAGAACTGTACTGCCCTGCTCTGCTTCATCATGTAGGAGGGCAGGGACAGTACAAATAATTTTTCTCTCCCTGAAGTTCACCTTTAATGGCAAACATATATCAATACCTCTCCATTCTTCTTGGACATCATCCTTGATTTGATTCATTTTAAGCATTGAAGAACAAAACAGGGGTGCACTGCTACCAATAAGAGTGATCAGGTGTAAAGGGATGCTACAAGTCAATTAGTAATTTATGAACAACAAAGAAAAAGAATTGGCCAAAACAAGCAGCACACCACAAACATATTTTAAAAAATATGAAAATATCAAACTTTATGAAGGCACACAACAAATAATGTTAAAATCATCTAAAATATGGAGTTTCCACAACCACAATTCAAATGAAGTGGGGTCCCCAATCCCGACACAACCAATGGCATTACAGTCATTACCTATAGGTAAAAGGGTTAGCTACTATGCCCCTTTCAGGCTGGGGTTGGCTTGGTTAATTTCTTAAAATTACAGGCTGACAGGGAATCATTTTTTTGCCTTGATCAATATGTATTTCTTCTTGACATGGTCATGGATCTTTTATTGTGCAATTAAGCTGATGTTGTTTTCATATTTCAACTCTCCACATGGATCCGTTTTATGACTTTGAATTCAAGCTCGTTACATTAATAGCTCGACATTCCCCCATTTTATTGTTTGTGTCAACCTGCTCATATTTGTATATGACTGCAATACCATTGGTTGTGTCGGGATTGGGGACCCCACTTCACTTGAGTTGTGGTTGTGTAAACTCCATATTTTAGATGATTTTAACATAGTTTGTTGTGTGCCTTAATAAAGTTTGATATTTTCATATATTTTCTAAAATATTTTTGTGGTGTGCTGCTTGGCCAATTATGTTTCTTTGTTGTTCATTTTAAGCATTGAAGGCTGATACCCTTGAGGCTGGTAAATCGGTAGACAAATAAAAGCTTCTCTGGTGTGAGATCAGGGAATGATTGAGAAGGCCATGGGGTAGTCAGACCACTGCTGTCAATAAAAGGTGCAAGGAAGGGCCAAGTGTCCTGAATATTTGGTTATTTTTTGTTCTTGCAACTTCCATTCCTGAGATATGGCCCACTCTTCCCTTTAAATCAATCTAATCCTTTTTCTAACGGGCCATGAACCTCAAGAAGAAACCCATAAAGAAGAGTCAAAGACCAAACCCATTTGGATAAAAATTTAATTTATATTATTATGGAAAAGAGGGCTATTACTTAGGGATAGAGAGGTAGAATAAGATAAATAAAGATTTAGGGGAACATTAAAAAACGATAAATTTTTATGGCAAGTGACAGGTCCTCTATAAATGTAACTCCACCCATAGACATAGATACTTGGCTAATATGAATCAGGTAATGGCGCACATGACTGAAACAGACCCTCTGCTATGAGCTTAGTGCTATAGAATTGTTAGAATATGTCCTATGTCTTCTTGCCTTTTACCCCGGGTCATTAAATGTTGCTCTTTTGAGCAAAGTATTTACATACTGTTCATACAGATGATACAAATGCAATGAAGTCATGGATAACATTTAACTCCTCTATTTTCCTAGGTTTTTCTATTGCTTGGCTAAAGAAAGGTTGTAAATCATTGAAAATCAATCTGTCCCAAGTACTCTAAGGCAGAGCTAATTAAATCTTATCTGGACGAAGAAATAAACATTAATTGAGCTACACTTTACTTAAAGTGTCTGGAGTATCCAGAGAAAAACTGTTATTATTGTGAGAATAATTCATCAAGCCTAAAGAGTTCTAGCTTGGCTTAATGATTCTCTTGTCATCTACTAAACCAGTAAAATTTAGACTTCTATTAGTTTTTACATTGACCAAAAAAACGAAATTCAATTTTAAAGATGATGAAAAATATTTACATTTAGTTTAAGCAGCAAATTGGAAATGCACCGTTTGGCAATACTACAAGCTACCAATGTCTGCCATGTTTTAACAAGATTTATTAGTGTCAACCTAGAAAAAGAACAGAACAACTGATTCATTTGTATTTTTCTTATGTTTTCAACTTATGAGAGTGGAATATTTGAAAATGTTATAGACTTAATTGATTTTGCTCAAAGAATGGCATGAAGTAGCTGTACTATGGCTGAACTATCTGTCACAGGATCTGATGGTAGCGATCAGAAATAAAACAGATCTGATCAAAGCTAGTTGAAGTATACAAATGAGGGGCCTGAGAAAATGGACTGCATCACAAAAAATCTCTATGACATAATTAAGTCCCATGCTTCATATTGTCAGATAGCCCGTTATCGAAAAAAGGAATCCTGGGCTATCTAGGCTGTGTTGTATGTAGCTAGGGCATATATGCACATGTGCATCTCAATAATATAGAATATCATAAAAAGTTTATTTCAGTAATTCAATACATAAAGTGAAATGCCTATATTATATGGAGTCATTACAAACAGAGGCAGCCTGAGAAAAGGATGGGTATTGTTCCTCCTGTTGGTGACACAAAACCTTTGCATGTTTGAAGCTTGGTTTACATGGCACAGTTAGTGTAAGTGTCTGTTTTAAGTTCCTGGCGTGATACACATTTTCACCAGCAACCTATACTGGTTAGCCACCTTTCTCGACCGACACTACAAGGAAAAATTTCTCCTCTCTATTTGGAGTCACAAAAGGGTTGCACAATGGAATCCTTCAAGAGGTGCCATTGTACATCAGTTGCTGAAAACATCACCCACTGACAACGCTAGCTCTTTTCAACAGAAAGTAGATTCATGTACACCTGCTATAGCAGAGGTGGGGGTAATGTGTACAAACTGGGCAATTTTGAATAAATCTGATCGTCAGCAAGGGCTACCTGTGCCTGTAACAGTGCCAAGGAGATAGAATTTGAACATGTACAAGGGATACTTAAGTAACCATACCTCCGTCATTCATTATGATTCAACTCCTTTTAATTATTGTGTGTCCAAGCAGAACACTTGGCCTGACCTATCCTTATATGCCTTGGAGGTGTCGGCCTGTCCTGCTGCTAGTGTCATGTCAGAGCGTCTTTTCTGTTATGCTGAGGCAATGAATCATCACTGATAGGTGCACATGACTCTCCACGGAATATGCAGGCAGACTTTCTTGGATTAAATTCAAGAAGGACTGGATTTATACACAGTTTGTAATCAAATCCCTCCAAATGACAGCAACACAACTTAAATTCAACAAAAATGTTAATTTTTCAAACTGATCTTAACTAGAGATGACCAATGCTTTTAACGTTTGTGTTCGGTTTGCCAAACCGGCATATGTTCGCCCACTATATAGGCAAAAAGGTCACTGAAATAGCCAACCCCATTCAAATCAATGGTGTCACGATAGTGGTATTGCCGAGGCGGAGCTTCAACGTTGATCAAGAATAGGGAGAAGAGTGACAAGTGTAGGCATGGTGGTCAAAGAGCCTAACTAAATTCACAAAACACACCAAAGTGGCATCAATTCACCCAGAATTGGAGCTATTTTATATCTTGGTAGGTGGTGTAGAACAATTTTCTTCTTTCTTTTTTTTTTTGCTTTTTTAAGCAGGTTTTTAGCAAAAACAGTAGACACACTGTATCTTTGGACACTAAAAATCTCCCATAATATATCTCCTACTATTATTTGCATGCTGCCTTTCGTTCAGCTCTATTAGCCTATAGCAAAATCCACTTAGTATGTTACTAATATACTGATTCCACACTATCATAGCTCCTTTCAAAGTTGGTATTATTATAGATGAGTGAACTGTTAAGCTTGGAATTGTTACACATTAGCATTGCCATTAGCATTGCCATTCATTTGTTAGCCTGTTAGATGGACTGGCTTTATCCCACACAAATCGACATTTATAAATATTAGGCAATTGTTCCTAGGAATGCAGCTCAGTTCTGGGGTGTGTGGGGCAAAGGCGATCCTGTCTTTAGATGCAGCCAAGGCCTTCGACAGTGTGGATTGGAAGTTTCCATGGGCAGTGTTAACAAAGATGGGGCTTGGTCCCAGATTCATAAACTGGGTCAGACTCCTATACACTGCACCAAGGGCACGAATTCAGGTAAACATTGCACCTTAGAGGTCTTTGAGCTCTCTAGAGACACCAGGCAGGGCTGTCTTCTCTACCCTCTCCTGTTTGCTAAAGTGATGGAGCCACAAGCAGTTTTACTACGAGGGTCAGGAGAGGTCAAGGTTTCCTTGTATGCAGATGATTTGTTGTTATTATTATGGGAGGTGCAGATATCTGTGGTGCTAGTGATGAACATCATAAGAGAATTCAGGGACTGGTCTGGTATACAAATAAATTGGCCGAAATCTGCATTGATGTCTGTAGACCCCCTTCCCCCAACTTTGATGCCCTAGAATTACAGGTCCCCATTGTGGACAAATTTAAATATCTGGACACAATGGTGTGTGCTAGTCCGTTGGAATACCAATCCCTTAATGTGGAGCCTTTGCTGGTCCAACTGAAAGCCAAAATAAACACATGTGGTGCCACCTCCCTCTGTCGGTCATTGGTTGAATCAACCTGGTTAAAATGGTACTGATGTCCAAGCTTTTGTATCTGCTTCATAACGCCCCAATCTGAATCAATATGCGATTTTTCAAAAAAAGTTAATGCGATGTTAAGAGAGTTTATCTGGAAATAGCATCAGGCCAAGATAAGACTTGAGTTGTTGCAGAGGGACAAGAGAGATGGGGGACGTGTGCAATCCGTGGCTACACTATGTAGCGGCCCAGATGCAGCACTTTAGAAGATGGGGAAAGAGAAGGGATTTGATGTAGGGGGCAAAATGATAAGGGAAGGCACAAGATGGAAGGTTCCGGCCAGCTACTTAGCAGCAGGATCAACAGGGGAGAAGAAGCTCAATGCATCTAACATTCTCCCTGATATACAAGGCGTGGGACAGAGGGAAAAAGATGTTCGGAATTTCTGGATTGACAGAACATTGACCCATATGGTATAATTAAAAAATACCTCAACTGCAGGAACTGCAGTGCAGAAGGTTATGGGAGAATTGGGGATTACATCTGATATTCTCAATTATTCCAAAACAAAGTCCTAAAACGTTTACCCAACTACAGACTGAATTTAATATGCCGCACAGTTCTTTTCTCCAATACCTGTAGATAAGACATACAAATGGAATTCCAAATGCAGAATACATTATTCATATAGAGCAAAGTGATATTATTACCAATCTAAATAAATCTTTCTGCTCTAAAGGGGTTATATCTTATAACATATATAAAACAGAAAAAAACTGCACAGCACTCACAGACTAATGTGAACTGGTGCTAGCAGGACGCTGGGTCAAATAACTAGAAAAAGTTCTCTGCAGCACTCAGCTACTACAATGACGTACAATTGCTAACAAGCTATATGTATATGAGAAAAAAGTTTAAAAACTTACGTTTTTTTCAAAAAACTCAAAAATCTTATTTTCTTATTTCTGAATTCTTAGTACATACATTGGCCAATGTAACTAGCTGGATCTACCCCTAAAAGGTAAATGAGATACACATCCAGGCCAAATCCATATGTGTGCATTTTGAGATTACATGATGAGGGGGTGGATCCAGAACTGCCGTTATACCTAGAATCCTTTACCAGGCTAGAAAGCTGTTAGCTTATCACTGGTTGGATGCTGCACAGATCACAAAAATTAGAGCGTGACAAGGTCAAAGAAAATGTTGCCAAAAGTGAAATTATTTTTCTTTAAAAATATCAGATTTTTTTTCACCACTTAGGCTGGGGTCACACTTTTTCATAGAATTGCGTTCACGGCATCCAGATCCAGATGCAGTGAACGCAATTGCGGTCTCCACACATTTTTTAATAAAAATGTGTGGATGGAGTGAACCGCAATGCGGTAACTGGATTGCTTGTGAAGCAATCCGGTTTTTATTATGGGCTCCTATGAGGAGCATTTCCTGCTCCGGTTTTTGAGCTTTTTAAAAGCTATATTGACAGAATGCAAATTGTCACTTCAGTGAGGAAGTGGAAAACTCTAATGCCACCAATAAAGGTAACAATCCTAAAAGACATAATTGACTCTTTAACAAGCTTTTAATATGACTTAGGATTTGTGCCAGATCAAACCCCAAACTGCGGATGCTGTATTTCGGGGTGACTGCCCTCATCAGTGTAGTGTGTGGGAATTCTGATTTGGCTGTATGAGAGGCTGAGACGAGGTCTGGGGACCTAGCTATTCTCCTTGTGGAGAGGGATCTGCTACCGGCATAAGGGCACAGATAAGCTGTTAAGGAGACTTATAGCCACAATGCTCCTATGACAGAAAAATGTAAAAAGTTATGGCTCTTGAAGAAGTTAGGAAAAAATTAAAGTGCTAAAAAGTGAAAATGCAAGGTCATGAGTGGGTTGAATTTTTACAGGCCATGCACAAATTGCATTAGCTTTATCAATATATGTGTCCCACTCCTTTAATAAGGGTATAAAAATGTTTACTGAAGCCTTCACCTACATGTTTTCCGTGGTGTATTAATGCGACTTTTTTTTCCATTTTTGACAAACCGTGCACAAATGCATTGGCTTTATTAATCCAGGAGTTTCACTCCTTTAATAAGGGTATAAAAAAAGTTTACTGAGGCCCTCTTTTAAATCCCATTCGGGGTGTACTCTAATAACTTTTTTAAGTGTTTGCTAGGCCTTGCCCTGAGAGCATGGGCTGTAAGATTCACAATAGTTTTAACATTTTCTCTGTGGACATGAGTCTCGGAAAAAATGACCACAGATTCACTTCCTGGGGCATAAGTACATTAACACACTGACATTCACTCTCTTTTACTGAACCACTCTGACCCTCTACTTTTTAGTGGTTACAGTCAATGTGGCCTTTTCCATCCCTTTGTTGTTTTGTGTTGTTCATTCAATATTTAATATGGCAATTTTGGTAAGATCTTTACTTTCCACATATTCTTCAATAGCCACATCCGGCCCGGTGCCAGCACCCCGCATACCCGGGCAAGTTTCCGGGACCCTGAAGAAGTGAGGGGGCCCACTTGCTGTCCATGAGCGGAAGCAGTGAGGGGACCTACTAAAAGACAGCTGCCCTCTCACCCTCTCTTCTGTTCTGCTCTGCACAGATCTATGTGATCGGTACACAGCAGGACAGAAAGATTACCAGGAGTTGTATGGAGGCTGCAGGATCTTCCAGTTCCAGTTATGTGAATGGTCACAAGACTGAATTCAAGGCCCTGGAAAATCCAGCAGCTGCTTAACTTCTGCAGCCTCTGTATAGCTCCCAGTGCCTCCTCTTCCTGCTCTACACTGAACAAGAAGAGCTAGATGTGGTGTTGTGCAGTATGTGTAAATGCAGAGCTGTGTGTGTCTTTGTGTGTGTATATCTGTAAATGCATGTATTATCCATGTAGCAGATCAGTGTGTGTCATGCCCTCAACTGCTGGGCCGGTTTCTCATGGACAAAGAGCAGAGAGATTGGTGCCCACCACGCAGCTCCACTGGTACTGCTCACTCTGTCCATAGTTTCATGCAGACATCTGCTTTTTTCTCTGCTAGGAGCCAAAGCTCCCCTGGCAGGTCTCCTGGGGATGCTCTTAGGATGTGCGACGCTTCCTGCACACACTTAAAGGAGTAGTGCACCTGTTCTTTATTAGGGCTTTCTGTGCTGTGATGCTCTGTACATAAAAGGCACCCTCTCCCTAAAGGAGATGACTGGGAAACTTGTTCATTCTCCTAGAAGTTGTCTCTGTCCAGGTCACTGTCTTTAGTGGTCTATGATAGGAAGACTGTTGGCTTGCATGTTACTAATACCTCTGTCTCCACAGTTTCCCCTGCCGCCAATTCCTTATCCTGGATCCCTCTGGACACTTCTGATCTCGCCCCAACCTTGCCAAGCCTCTCCTCATGGAACCTTCTGGATACCTCCACTGTCTGGACCAGTCTCTCTGAGCTTACACAGAGCTCCCAGGATCCTCTCTACAGACAGAGCTAACATTCCACAGTCTCTCTGCATTTAGTTTCCATAATAGGGTCACATGTGGTGGAGCTCCAATGTTTAGGCACACAAGGGCTCTCCATATGCGACATGGTGTCCGCTAACGATTCCAGCTATTTTTCCATTTAAAAAGTCAAATTGCGCTCCGTCCCTTCCGAACCCTGCTGTGCGCCCAAACTGAGATTTTTCACCACATATGGGGTACTGTGCAGAAACTGCACAACAACTTTTAGAGTCCTGTTTGTGCTTTTACCTTTGTGAAAATGCAATAATTGAGGCCAAAATAACATTTTTATTGGAATTATTTAAAATGTTCATTTTTTCCTTCCCTGTTTTAGTTCCTGTGAAGCACCTGAAGGGTTAATAATCATCTTGAATGTAGTTAGTTTTAAGTAGCTTGAGGGGTACAGTTTTTGGAATTACCGTATATACTCGTGTATAAGCCGACCCGTGTATAAGCCGACCCCCCTACTTTTGCCCCCAAAACCTGGGAAAACCTATTGACTCGTGTATAAGCCGAGGGTGGACCCCAGCACAGGTGTACAGCCCCCAGCAGTGTGGTATACAGGCCCCCCAATGGTAGTATACAGCAGCCTCCCCAGTGGCATATACAGACCCCACCAGTATATACAGCAGCCCCAGTGGTATATACAGCAGCCCCAGTGGTATATACAGCAGCCCCAGTGGTATATACAGCAGCCCCAGTGGTATACAGGCCTCAGTAGTATATACAGCAACCCCAGTGGTATACAGCAGCCTCCCCAGTGGTATATACAGACCCACCAGTATATACAGCAGCCCCAGTGGTATATACAGCAGCCCCAGTGGTATATACAGCAGCCCCAGTGGTATACAGGCCTCAGCAGTATATACAGCAGCCCCCAGGGGTTATACAGCACCCCCCTGGGGTTATACAGCACCCCCCAGGGGTTATACAGCGGCCCCCAGGGTTACACAGTGGCCCCCAGGGGGTACCCAGCGGCCCCCTGGGGGTACCCAGCAGCCCTCAGGGGGTACCCAACAGCCCCTGGGGGTACCCAGCAGCACCCTGGGGGTACCAACAGCCCCTGGGGGTACCAACAGCCCCCTGGGGGTACCCAGCAGCCCCCAGGGGGTACCCTACAGCCCCCTGGGGGTACCAACAGCCCCCTGGGGGTACCAACAGCCCCTAGGGGGTACCCAACAGCCCCTGGGGTACCAACAGCCCCTGGGGGTACCAACAGCCCCCTGGGGGTACCAACAGCCCCCTGGGGGTACCAACAGCCCCCAGGGGTACCCAGCAGCCCCCTGGGGGTACCAACAGCCCTCTGGGGGTACCCAGCAGCCCCCAGGGGGTACCCAACAGCCCCCTGGGGGTACCAACAGCCCCCTGGGGGTACCCAGCAGCCCCCTGGGGGTACCAACAGCCCCCTGGTGGTACCAACAGCCCCCTAGGGGTACCAACAGGTCCCTGGGGGTACCCAGCAGCCCCCTGGGGGTACCAACAGCCCCCTGGGGGTACCAACAGCCCTCAGGGGGTACCCAGCAGCCCCCTGGGGGTACCAACAGCCCCCTGGGGCTACCCAGCAGCCCCCTGGGGGTACGCAGCAGCCCCCAGGGGGTACCCAGCAGCCCCAAAATGCTGGCACTCGCCCCCCTTACCCCCCCCCCGCTGCTTCTCTTACCATCCCGGCGTTCTGATCAGCGCCGCTCCTCGGTGCTGCTTCTTCATCCTCCCGTCCTCGCTGAATCCGGGATCTCCGGCCGTCGCGCGATGACGTCATATGCCTGCGACGGCCGGAGATCCCGGATGCAGCGAGGACGGGAGGATGAAGAAGCAGCACCGAGGAGCGGCGCTGATCAGAACACCGGGATGGTAATATATAAGCAGCGGGGGGGGGGGGCCCTTACAAGGGGGGACAGTGCCAGCTTTTGGGGGGCATATATGCACTGTTTCCCCCTGCTGCTGATTGACAGGGTGAAGCAGTGCATATATAATGAGCTGCCCCACGTGACGGGGCCGCTCATACAGCAGCCTCCCCCCGCCTCCTCCAGCCTCCACAGCCCCCACCACGCAGAGACTACCGTATTGACCCGTGTATAAGCCGAGGGGGAGACTTTTCAGCCCAAATTTTGGGCTGAAAAACTCGGCTTATACACGAGTATATACGGTATGTCTTTTTTGGATGTTTTCTGTCATGTACGTCCCCAAAGGGACTGCAAATGTGATGCGGTCACTAAAAAAATGATTTTGTCAATTTTCCTTGAAAAATGAGAAATTGCTAATGAACTTTGAACCCTTCTAACTTCCTAACAAAAAAAAATTTGATTACAAAATGTTCAAGTTGTAAAGTTGACTATTTTGACTATTTTGTGTCACATAACTCTCTGGTTTAACAGATTAAAAATTCAAAATTTAAAAGTTGTGAAATTTTCAAAATTTTTGCCAAATTTCTGATTTTTTTTTCACAAATAAATGCAAAAATTATCGACCTACATTTACCACTAACATGAAGTCTAATATGTCATCAAAAAACAATCTCAGAATCGCTAGGGTCCATTTATGCGCTCCAGAGTTATTGCCTTGTAGAAGCGAGATTCAAGGGACCCCGGCTCTTTGCTTATCCCTTGCCAAATTAACTTATTCAAGAAGCATGCTTTGAAGCCTTGATATCGGACACAGAGTCAGATACTGAACTTCTCCTGTAAGTGGCGCAAAAAGAATGTCTTTATTTTTACAGCACAACACATATTTAGTACAAAGGAAAATCCCATTAGGGTGTCACCCAAAAACATTGAGCAATCACAGGAGTCTCTGGCCCTTGTATAGATAAGTCTTATTATGGTGCCCTATGGGATTAAGTGTTTCCTCCCAAGTATCCTCCTCATTTGGCAGGGTATCATCTTGAAGGGGTTGTCATGTAGAATCCTTTGTCTTCTTCTTGCAAACAGTTCAAAGTTCATTAATGTAACCAGTTTCAATTAGTTCTTTCACGATATATAATGACGCACAAGTTCAGATATCTAATAGCATATGTATCAAGGTCTTCATAATATAAAGTGTGGATATACACATATATCTAAATAATATCTATTGTAACAGATATACATATGTATAAAACATACACACTGATAGAATAATTACTATCCTACTTACTAATTATAATAGCAGGAGATGACTAAAATCCAATACAAGAAGTTTATTCATATACATATATATATATATATATATATATATATATACAGTAAATATACATGTATGCACGAAGACACCCAAAACCACAAAAGCTTCTAACACCTGTGCGTGGCAGGGCATCTTCCCATGAGAGAAAAGCAAGGCTAGATAGACTGGAATGTTTACAAGGGAGGGTATGCGTACAAGGGAGCAAGGGAATTTGAGGCTCCCTCATGCCTACACAGCGTCTCACACAACTCAGCCTTGAGGGTACCTTTACACGCCGCTACGACAGGATGGATACAACCCGCTACAGGCTACAAATGTAGCTTGTAGCGTCAATATAGCCCGTAGTAGCGGCGTGTGAAGACGGGACGTGACAGCCGGCAACAGATACATCTGTTTCCGAGCACTGCTCGAAAACAGATGGCTACAAAGCCGATTGTAGCGAGCTGTATCGGCGTGTAAAGAGGCTACAGAAGGGATGTCTATAAACCAGGCGATGTACCTGGTATGTAGCTGGGGCGTGACACAGGCTCCGGGTTACCGCTCCCCATCAGCGATCATTGGTGGAAGCTCCTGCATGACAATTGGTAGTCGCTGCATAGGGAGGCATATTTAAGGAGCTGACCAGTCACACTACACAATTGCTCGAGCGTCATGTATTAAACAGCCTCCTGCGATGCCTGGCCAATCATGATGTTCTTGCGTTGTCCTATCAGCGTACGGACGTCTCGTAATCCACAATGGTGGCACGCCTATGTGCTGTCCCTGCTGCACCAGGTCCGCCCATATTAGCTTGTTGTAGCGGTGTGTAAATGAGGTAAGGTACGCTACAGATGGCTACTTGAGACACCCGGCGATGTAGCTAGCTATAGATGTAACGTAGCGTAGCGCACCTTGTGGCGACGTGTAAAGGTGGTGCGTTTCCCGTTTGCAACCGTTTGGGCGTGCTCGTGCACGTGAAGTAGCGGGTTGTACCATCCTGTCGTAGCGGCGTGTAAAGGTACCCTGAGGGATAACTATTCACACATACTACATAGTGATTAAAATGGATATAGACTATAAGTGATTATATACTATCAAACGTAAGAATAATAATTTCTATAACATACATATATATATATATATATACATATATATATATATATACATATATGAAGATACCTAACATAAAACAAAATATAAGTATAAGCATCTAATATACGTCAGAGTTTCACACAATGTTTTTGTAGATTTAAAACTTATCTTTGACAACCTCACTGGTCAAAATTGCAAAAAATGGCCAGGCCAGCTAGGTCAAAACAGGCTGGGTGGTGAAGGGATTAATATATATATATATATATATATATATATATATATATATATAGTGCCTTGTGAAAGTATCTGGACCCCTTGAACTTTTCAACCTTTTGCCACATTTCAGGCTTGAAATATAAATATATAAATTCTAATATTTTTGTGAGGAATCAACAAGTGGGACACAATCACGAAGTGGAACAAAATTTATTGGATATTTTAAATTTTTTTAACAAATAAAAAACTGAAAAGTGGGGCGTGCAATATTATTCGGCCCCTTTACTTTCAGTGCAGCAAACTCACTCCAGAAGTTCAGTGAGGATATCTGAATGATTCAATGTTGTCCTAAATAACTGGTAATGATAAATAGAATCCACCTGTATGTAAAAAAGTCTCTGTATAAATGCACCTGCTCTGTGATAGTCTCAGGGTTCTATTTCAAGTGCAGAGAGCATCATGAAGACCAAGGAACACACCAGGCAGGTCCCAGATACTGTTATGGCGATGTTTAAAGGCGGATTTGGATACAAAAAGATTTCACAAGTTTTAAATATCTCAAGGAGCACTGTGCAAGTGATCATATTGAAAAGGAAAGAGTTTCAGACCACTGCAAATCTACCAAGACCTGGCCGTTCCTCTAAACTTTCATCTGGAGCAAGGAGAAGACTGATCAGAGATGCAGCCAAAAGGCCCATGATCACTCTGGATGAACTGCAGAGATCTACAGCTCAGGAGGGAGAGTCTGTCAATTGGACAACAATCAGTCATACACTGCAAAAATCAGGTCTTTATAGAAGAGTGTCAAGAAGAAAGCCATTTCTCAAAGATATCCATAAAAAGTCTTGGCTGAAGTTTGCCACAAGCCACCTGGGAGACACACCAAACATGTGGAATAAGGTGCTCTGGTCAGATGAAACCAAAATCAAACTTTTTGGCCACAATGCAAAACTATGTTTGGCGTAAAAGCAACACAGCTCCTCACCCTCAAAACACCATCCTCACTGTCAAACATGGTGGTGGCAGCATCATGGTTTGGGCCTGCTTTTCTTCAGCAGGGACAGGGAAGATGGTTAAAATTGATGGGAAGATGGACAGAGCCAAATACAGGACCATTCTGGAAGAAAACCTGTTGGAGTTTGCAAAAGACCTGAGCCTGGGACGGAGATTTATCTCCCAACAAGACAATGATCCCAAACATAAAGCAAAATCTACAATGGAATGGTTCAAAAATAAACATATCCAGGTGTTAGAATGGCCAAGTCAAAGTCCAGACCTGAATCTAATCGAGAATCTGTGGAAAGAGCTGAAAACTGCTGTTCACAAACGCTCTCCATCCAACCTCACTGAGCTCCAGCTGTTTTGCAAGGAAGAATGGGCAAGAATTTTAGTCTCTCGATGTGCAAAACTGATAGAGACATACCCCAAGCGACTTGCAGCTGTAATCGCAGCAAAAGGTGGCGCTACAAAGTATTAACTCAAGGGGGCCGAATAATATTCACGTCCCACTTATCAGTTTTTTATATGTTAAAAGTTTAAAATATCCAATAAATTTCATTCCACTTCATGATTGTGTCCCACTTGTTGTAACAGTTTTCTTTATTTTCATGACTATGAAAATTGTAGATTCACACTGAAGGAATCAAAACCATGAATTAACACATGTGGAATTGTATACTTAACAAAAAAGTGTGAAACAACTGAAAATATGTCTTATATTCTAGGTTCTTCAAAGTAGCCACCTTTTGCTTTGATTACTGCTTTGCACACTCTTGGCATTCTCTTGATGAGCTTCAAGAGGTAGTCACGGGAAATGGTCTTCCAACAGTCTTGAAGGGGTTCCTAGAGATGCTTAGCACTTGTTGACCCTTTTGCCTTCACTCTGCAGTCCAGCTCACCCCAAACCATCTCGATTGGGTTCAGGTCTGGTGACTGTGGAGGCCAGGTCATCTGGCGTAGCACCCCATCACTCTACTTTTTGGTCAAATAGCCCTTATACAGCCTGGAGGTGTGTTTGGGGTCATTGTCCTGTTAAAAAAATAAATGATGGTCCAACTAAACGCAAACCGGATGGAATATCATGCCGCTGCAAGATGCTGTGGTAGCCATGCTGGTTCAGTATGCCTTCAATTTTGAATAAATCCCCAGCAGTGTCACCAGCAAAATACCCCCATACCATCACACCTCCTCCTCCATGCTTCATGGTGGGAACCAGGCATATAGAGTCCATCCGTTCACCTTTTCTGCGTCGCACAAAGACACGGTGGTTGGAACCATAGATCTCAAATTTGGACTCATCAGACCAAAGCACAGATTTCCACTGGTCTAATGTCCATTCCCTGTGTTCTGTGCTCCTTAGCCCAAACAAGTCTCTTCTGCTTGTTGCTTGTCCTTAGCATTGGTTTCCTAGCAGCTATTTTACCACAAAGGCCTGCTGCACAAAGTCTCCTCTTAACAGTTGTTGTAGAGATGTGTCTGCTGCTAGAACTCTGTGTGTGTCATGGTGGTGTTTGTGTGCCAAATGTAGAGGCCTAATGTCCACAATAACATATTTGGGTCATTGTAGCACACACAAGGCTATCCATAGGTGACATGTGTGAGTATGAGGAGATTAGGAAGTTTCTATGGCCGACATAGGGAAGTCTGTGGTTTGTGTGTGTTTTATAATGTGTGTGTTATTGGAGACTGTCACGTTAAATACGACTTGTTTCAAGGTCCAATGGTACACTATGGTTTGTGTTTTTATCATGTCACACTGCACACCTCTGGCAAGTAATTGGTCATTTGTTGTGTTTCACATTTTAAGTGGGACTAGGTCTCCGTGTGTGTGCACAGACAAGTGATCACACCGTATAATTAGTGTCACAAACCTTTATTTTTTAATTGTAAAATTGTTCAAAAGTGGTTTGGTCCTGTTAGTACTAGACAAACCATACTACCCACTTTCTCAATGTGGGATACTATAAGAAAAGAGGCCTATGGGGCCTAACAAACTAAGGTGCCAACATGGCAACAGGTACAACAACAATGGTTCAACATGGACAACAACTAGAATGTGACAATGGCCATTATTGGGGGGGTTGGTGGATTATGGGCCCTGCCGAACTGGGCTGCCTGGAGGGCATGGATCGTGGCACCCAAGCAGGCAAGGTGTTGCTGCCCTTCTTGGTGTGCCCTCCCCATATGCTGCTGTGCCTCCTGGTGAGCCTGCAGCAGCTCCTCAATAGTTGGTACACCTGTATGGGGAGAGAAGGACATTAGTCATTTACCTGTGTAGGTGTGGGTGGGCATTGTTATGGATTATACGTGCGCAGCACATCACTATCCCACGTGCCATCTGGAGGAGATGGGGATGGGCTGACAGCCCAGCTTGCAGCGTGAGCTCTTTCTCCTTGAACTAAAAAAAAGGAGATACATATCAGAACTCACATACTGTTGTCTGGGACACACACCAATAAGTAGATTAGACAGCTTGTAGCTCTTAGCAGAAACTTACCACCATACGCAGAACCACCAGGCTCAAGGTGAGGGTGTAGGGACCACAAGACACCAGGGCTCGGTGGGGAGCTGGAGATGCTGGGGGGAAGGGGTTTGCTCCTGGGCTCAGTCTGTGTGGCCACAGGTCGGGGCTTGGTGGTCCCAGGGGTCCAGGGCTGGTTGCAGCCAAGGCTTGTGGCCCTGGTGTGGAGGGACTGGCTGGGCCCTCCGGGGCTGCTGCGGCTGGTGTCCCTGGTGTGGGGGGATTGGCTGGGCCCTCTGGGGCTGCTGCGGCTGGTGTCCCTGGTGTGGGGGGACTGGCTGGGCCCTCCGGGGAAGGGGGTGGGGGTTGTCCCGGGTGGGCTCGGGGACTGTGGACCCTCCCCAGTCCTCTCATCTGTAATATCAAACATTACCGATTTAAGCAAAGGACCACAACATACACCTAGTGTGTGTGTATGGATGTCATGACGGTGTGAAGGGTACAGTAAAAGATTAAGGTCGGGCGCGACCCTATGGTGAGGGCCCAGTGTGTTTTAGGACATGAGAACAACACCAGTGCCCACATATTTTGAAAGTCAAACTCCCCTGGTTTAGCATGGGATGCATTTTTTACATTGACACAAGAGCAGCCAGTAAGCATCAGGTGTTGGCACCATGGGGGCAAACACATAGCAGTCAGCTAGTATTCAGTTTTCTGTATTGTGATCAATGTGTTGCAAAATGGTATGTGTGACAGTGCACACATATGTTCTGCGAGGTGTCATGTCGGTCTTTAAATTCGCATTAATATGTTTTTGTCACCTTTGCGGTCATGACACAACTATTTTTGGCAAGACAGATGTGGAGCCCACTGGAACGGGGTACTCGGTACCGGACCGGGGTACTGCTGGGGATATCACGGCAGTCTTGGTCCGGACCGATATCCTGGGTTCTGCAAGTAAGAGGGGGATATTTACAGGGGAGTTTGTCATGACGCCACCCACGGGTTGTGGTCAGTGAGGGGACCACCGCTGCTGCAGAACCTCCGGGGATGATGTTTGGCAGCCGGTGATGTAACGGCTCTCCGTGGGTAGAGCTTGGTTCCCCCGGGGCAGTGCTAGTAATAGTCTATGATTGGTTCAGAGTAGGGGTAGTAGTAGAGATGATGAAAGTTGATGAGGGAGAGTAGGGCTTGAGTGCAAAGATCACACAGACTCACGGTTTTGTAGTTTTCCAAGGCTTTACTGCAGATGTTGTTAGTAGAGTACTGTCCACGGAGTCTGTGCCGGGGCCGGGTTGCTCCCACCCTGATCGGGTCCTCAGCTTCCTGCTCCTGCACCTTCTGTGTGGCCCTGCTGCTGCTTTAGTTGAGCTGCTGGTCCTGTCTCTCCTCACAGGTACCCCCTTTGCTAGGCAACTTGAATCTTTCCGTGTGCTTCTGACCCCGCCGTGTTGCTTCGCTGAGGTACGGTGTAGGTATGTAACCTCCACTATCCCAGTGTTTACTGTGCTGCGTGTTTCAGTCACAGATTCGTATCCGGTATCCGGTCTCTGCGCTCCTCCAGGGGCGAGTTATGAGGTAACTCAGTCTCCCAGATGTGTTCCTCTGCTTCTTGTACTCATTTCCTCAAAACCTGACTAGGTCTGGGACCAGGTAGCAGACTGTGGAGGAGCCTAAGGCAGCCTATTTACACCACAGTCTTTTCTTCCTCAGTGCTGCACTGCACTGAACTACTCACTTCCTCTCTACACCAGAAAATATAGAGGAGCTGCTTTAGCTCCCCCTTTTGGCCTAGAGGCACTTGTGCAGTGTTCAGTGTTCTGTGGGGAATTAACCCTGGTGATGTTACTGTGGCACATTAACCCCTGGGGTGCCACACAGAGGTCAGGAACCACTATAGTCGTCACCATTTGGATGACAAAAGAGTGTATTCTACACCATCATGTTGCATTGAGACCAACATGCAGATGCACATTGGTGACAGATCCACATGGTGGATTAGGGCATACTATGTGCCATGGCAAAATACCACATGATGGTTGTGTAGTGTTTTGAGTATTATGGTTGCCATGTGTGTGTTTGGCATTGCCACATATTCACCACGCAGCCTGGCAATCCGGGCACGAATGTCAGCAATCCTCCCTGGGCACTTGTGCTTGAGGTCTGCAAGCTTTTTCATTATCTGCTTGCGTGTCCTCTCCACCCCCAGTTTCTGAAGCAGGGCCTGCTGGATCCTCCACAGTATACTGTGCTTGCGCAGCCGTGGGTGCCGACACCAGTAGTCATGGCGGTCACACAGGTCTATCAGAACCATTAGCTCTGCCAGACCCCATGTGGCTGCGCGCTGTGCGGTGGCCATGACTCCTGTCCTATGTGCAGGAGAGGGGCAGGCACCTGGCAGGCAGGGAGGAACGAGCAGAAACATCATGACATCACCATGCACACTGACACCACCAAAGTTTAGGGCACTAACAAGATCGACGCCGGCGGAGTGGGAGCAGTATAATGTACCCATCAGCGTCACCTAATTCACACCATGTAGGGTGATTGTAGTGCGTGGCCCATGCCACCCATGTACGATGTGTAGGGCAACATCTGAGGTGGTATGTGCCACTACTCGACACAGCGCAGATGAATACACGCGGATGACATAGCTTGCGCGCATCTATGGTGCGAATAAATGAACTGTGTTTGCGTACTGCTGTGTAGGGGAAGATGTGTGTGGTGCTGAACGGACAGCTCTTCAAATATGGCGCCCTGTCAACTGACATCCAATGGGAACACAGTATCCACTACCAATCACCGCAGACGGGGCACGGACTACAGCACGCTGCGTCAATAGGCGACGCAGATTCCATCACTATCGCCCTATCACTCACCAAAACCAGGAAATCTCGCCTTCATGATTGTGTCTGATTTCAGAGCAGTGCTCAGTAATCAGGCGACAGGCGAGAGGCGGTTTATTGCCGCGAAATTCCCCAATCACACACTGCAACTGTGAGGCAATTTCACGGCGATTGTTTCGGGGCGGCATACCGCCTTTAAGATTACCTGCCGTGATTGCAGCGTGTAAAGGTACCTTAAGGCCAATCACTTTAATGACCCATTTCAAGGTGATGGCATTCTTCCAATAGAAAGGGTTTTGCTTCCTAACTGAATAAGGTACTGGGCATCGGTGCTACATCAACCAGTCCACTCTGCTACATAACCATCTTTTAAAAAGAATCCACACAATCTTTGTCAAGGAGGAGGTCACCTTCATGAAGTTGATGGGCAGCGAGGATGGTTACCATTGGCGTATGTTGGATTGCCACTGTCAACAACTTTGAGAAGTGGCAGGAGCAAGTTAACCAGTAGAGAATGTAGAATCTGGTGGAGGCCAGGCATCTTTTGGTTAGCCAGCCAGCTGAAGCTAAACAGACAGGTGCCATCAATCCTAAAGGGTATGTCGGTGAGACGCAAATTGCTCCTGTCTGTCGTAGAGGAGGTGGTGATCATATAATTCCTTCATCGTTTTCTCCTGTGGAGGCCATGATGAGGTGTGCTGGCGGGCAGGTTGTGGCAAAGCCTCTAGAGGAGTAGCCCCTGTGACCTCCCGATACTGTCTAGCAGCAGAGTACCATGAGGAATAGAGAATACTCTGAATAAAGAGAGAACTGACGTAAAAATGTATGCTGTTGGATTACAGACCTGTCCTTTAGTTGGCATTTTGTCCAAAACAGGATTTTTTTCAGTTTTTGTTCACTTCTTTAAAAAGCGAGGCCAGTTTTTTTGTTAATTTTATTTTTTCCTTCCCAAATTAGCACCAGGTGCGCTTTCCCCTGCTGGATTAGCAAGCATGCACGCAACCTTTGGGCTACAGTTCAAAGTCCTTAATAGACTCTGTCCTTAATGGGCTTTGCACCATTTTAATAGACTCTGCTAAGCCCTGTGGGACTTTCCTTATATATACAGTGTACATTCATATATGTGTGTTTAAGACCTTTTATAATCTGTGCTACGGTAAAGTTTTTTTACTTCACTACTTACATGCTGGACTGTTTCTGCAAAGAGTTGCTTTTATACTGCCCTACAGAAGCTGGTGAAGAAGCTGACGGTCTGAGGCATGGAAATGCAACATACTAAACACACTCCTGTAGAACAGGGCTGGCCAAGTGCAGTCCTCAAAGGTTGCCATCAGTGCATGTTTTCAGGGTTTCCCTAGCATTGCACAAGATGCTGAAATCATCACCTATACAGGTTATGAAATTATCACCTGTGCAGTGCTAAGCAAATCCTGAAAATTTGCAGTTGTCAGGCCTCGGGAACTATAGTTGGCCACCCCTGCCCTAGACGTCACATGATATATTGGCTCTCGCGAGACAGCATGAGTAACAAGAAGTGATGCCACTAAGGTAATCTCAGATCACACAGTGGGATTCCTTACTGATATCTGCTTTGTAACCTGAGACAACCTGAGCAGTCATGGCCTGTTACATTGCCAAGAGCCGTGCAGTGCCCTCAGTTTCACCATGGGGGGATGCAGTCACTGAACTTGTCCCTCCTTATGCTGGGACTACTTTAGCATTTATTTAGGCTTATTTGTTTTTCTAATTTTTTTACATTCTTTTTGGGGTAGTTGGCTGGAATGTGGGACTTTAAAAAATGTGTTTTAATTTTAAAAGAATGTTGATGGAGGAATGTCTTGGGGTTAATTTTTAAACAAAATGCTTATTGGTGTGGTTATTTGTGTCCTTACTGATTTTGTTAGTAATGTCAGGTATCTGATTGACGCCTCATTACTAACCTCTGGGCTTGTCAGCTGACATTAACCCCTTATTACCCAGTCTGCCACCAGGGCAACTGGAAGCACATGGTAACCACCAGTTTTGGAGTGGTTGAAGGCTACAAATTTAACATGGGAGCCCAGAACACTTGGGCCTCACCACGCTGAGAATTCCAGCCTCCAGCTGCCTGGGTTACCTTGGTTGGCAATGAAAAATATGGCAAAGCGCAAGCCCATTTTTACAGTTATTTATTTAACTTTACCATAATCTGACACCAGTTTGGTTGTCTACTGGAAATTAAGCGCAGATGCAGGCAGAGATGGTGGGCAGGCCTAAGTCTGACTTTAACCAATCAATAGGGGGGAAGAAGTGAGGTTCATGAGCGGGCCTGGAAACAGGATGACAGTGGTGCTGAAGCTTGGTAAGTAAAAGTCTAGCAAGCCAATGACTGTGCCAAAACAGCAGGGCTCCAGGGGCTGGTTGGAGCTCCATTTGGCAGCTTTTGGGTGTTTTCTAGGCCCTTGATTTTGCCTCCCATTGATTTGAATGGAGTTCAGAAATTCGGCAAAATGTTTGCCATTCTATTCGGCAACCATATGCCTATTTGGTGAACGTGAAATTCAAAAGGTTCTCTCATCTCTAGTTCTGTGCACTTCCATATGTGGATTCTACTGTCTGTTCTGGTTAAAAATACTTTTCTCTATAAATTCATTGGAAATCTATTTTAAAATTTCAGAGTAGGATATTTTAAAACAGACTTCCACTAAATCAAACAATCCTTTTTAGTATTAATTGAAATACTCTGAGAACTGATTAAATACCTAATGATGGGATAGTTTTATTATGAGGTTGGTTGACTCAAGCTACATTTTATTTTTCAACCATTGTTGGGTGAACTAAAGCTATTTTCTTACTGGTTATTTTAAACTACACTAGTTTCTATTAAAATTTAAAATATAAATATTTTTTTTGTTTTATTAATTTATATTATATTGCAAACTGTCACAATAAATTTTGTTACGTGGCCCAATTTCAGGGAGCAGAGAGCGTGGACTATCTCATGGGAGATCATGGCTTCCCTTTATTCAAACCTTTACATGGATTGGCATTAATGTACTTAATGAGTTCTGGCTGATGTGCAAGGTTTTCTTTAAAGATGCATTTACAGGGGATGTGTGTATTGAAAACTCCACAGCTACTAGTTCTGACAACTGGATTTTTCATCAAAAACATGTGAGCATTATGTTAATAGAGGAAAGATTTGTTTGTTGTTACATTTTATTAAATGATATCAAAAATGACCAAAATTAAAATGTGTGCTGCTGAGCAGAAGAGGGATTCCAAACTTGTGAAGCGGAGCCAATTCTTCGTCTTCTGCTCAGATAACACGTTTTAATGTTTTATACATACTGCAAACCCAGGGCCGCTTTGTGATTTGTTCCGAATATTCAGCTATGTGTAGCATTGATATGGTTGTCTTGATACGTGTTACTTTCATTTCAGTATAAAGAAGTGTCTTTCCTTTTATCCAAGTTCATCATTTTACAGCTACGAGCTTGACCCTTTTGCCTTTCAGTTTTCTATGTCAACAAAACAAACATAAACACTGTATTGTTCACAGTGAAGTAAAAGGATGGAAAGCATTGATTTCTTAAGGAATTTAACCAATTCCAAACCAAATGTGTTTTATTTATTGATAGGATGGTGTAAGAACATATATGAGGTTAGTTTCTTTTAAACTGAAGCTGACTTTACTTTAGTCTAGGGTATTATGAATAGAAAAACAATGCTATGTGTAAAATTAATGTCTTCTCGACTTCAGGTAGATGTCAGGTAGCTTATTCTTTTCGGGTGCCTTCACATTTGCGTATGGGAAGGCAGCGTATTACTGCGTTCCCATACGCAGTCAAACGCATGCGCACTGCGTTCCTATGTTTAACATAGGAACGCATAGTGCCTGCGTTTGCTGCGTTCGAGTGCGGATGCGGACGATATCTGCTCCTTCCGGTGTCCAGCATCCGCACCCGGGACGCAGCATGTTGCATTTTTTTGTGCGCTCGGGGAGCTTGGACAATCAGCAAGCGTCCCCAAGCGCACAAAACATGCATTGTCTTCAATGGGTCCGCAGTGTTCAGCGCTTGACAGCGCAGGAGAATGCTGCGGACCCATTGAAAAATCTCCCGGTGGCCGCCGGTGATGTCACAGGAGCTCACCGACGGCCACTGAGAGATCAGCTGAGCCACTGCTGTCCTCCTCCTCCCCGCCGCCTGTAATGTGCTAGCGATGTCGGCGGGGAGAACAGCTGATGTGATAGCTGTTTGAATCTTCCCGCGCCGACATCTCCTCTCAGTGTCGGCGCGGGAAGATTCAAACAGCTGTCAAATCAGCTGCTCTCCCCGCCGACATGTCCCGGTGCTTACCGGCGGCGGGGAGGAGGAGATCTCCGGCGCTGAACTCCTCCTCTGGCCCGCCCCCGGACAGCGCCGATTGGCTGCAGGGCTCCCTAGTGATGTGTCCGCAGGCGGACATTATCCGCTGCGGACACATCATTTCAACAATGCTTTTGACAGCGTTTGTGTCTGCATGCCATCAGCATGCAGACAAAAACGCTAATGTGAAGCCAGCCTTCATGCTTATTAGGATGCTCTCCTCAGACCCAGTTTTAGAAAAGGTGAACCCCTGGACAAAAGTTTAAATTGAAATAAATAAATCTACCATACTGGCTATAGCAATGAATGGCAAAGCAATTGTGAAAAAAACTAATACAAATGTGTATGGGGAACAGACATAGCAAAAAATGCTTCAGAATACAGAAAAAATGAGAAACTTAGCTAAAGCATTGGCCATTGCATGAGAGCCCAATAACCAACATCAAGGTGTTCTCATGTTATCGAGTCCCTAACGTTCTGCCTCTGCTTGTGGTATACAACTGCATGAATGGGTATTTTTATGCCACTATGTGCAATTCAAATTTGCATTTATGGGTGTGTCTAAGAACCAGTCTACAACAAGATGGAGGATTTAACATGGCTATAGGGCGGGGGATAATAATAGTAAAATCAACTGGCGACACCTGTGACAACTTTACAGAAAGGTGTTGCCAGTCGATCTTTACTATTAGTGTTACTATATTTTCTGACTGAGCACTGTCCTCCGCCCTATAGCCATGTTAAATCTTCCATCTTGTTGTAGCCTGGTTCCTAGACACACTCATACAAGCAGGTTTTAATTGCACATACTGGCATAAAAACACCCATTCATGCACTTTTATACCGCAAGCAGAGGCACAAGGTTAGAGACCTCATAAGATGAGAACACCTTGACGTTGGTTATCGAGCTCTCATGCAATGGCCAGTGCATCAGCTAAGTTTCTCAATTTTTCTGTATTGTGAAGCATTTTTTGCTATGTCTGTTCCACATACACATTTGTATTAGCTTTTGACAATTGCCTTGCCATTCATTTTTATAGCCAGTATGCTAGCATCTAGACACTCAGGTGTTGCCAGTCAATCTTTGTTATTAAAAGTTTAAATTGAGGCCCCAACCTCTCACATATTGAACCGTCACACTAAAATATTTGAGTTGCATTTACAGGATCTGATTTTAGACATTTAAATGAACACCACCAACTATAATAGAGTTATCCAGTGATTGTGTATCAGCCTTCTTACACAGGCTAACGAAGAACGACAGCGTTAGAATGACATATAATGTCCCCAAACATCATGTTATCAGCATTGATGAGCGAGTGTATTCGTTAGTATTTGCTATTCACATGAATAGTATGTTATTCGTATTACTCATTATTCTGCGTGTATTTGTGTACTTGCCTTGCTACATTTAAATGTCCTACCCTTCAGTTTTGGTGCCTCCTTTGCAGCCACCAAACATGCTGGGCTTCTTAACCAATCACAGTAATGCAGCAGACATCTTGGATGTAGCATTACTGTGATTGGCTGACCGCCCAGTGTCATAAGGTCTATTTAAGCCCTGCCGCCTTCAATGTGCCCGCATTGCATCCAGAGCCTGAGTTCTACAAGCATAGGGAGAGATTTCTCAGCTGCTAGGGAGAATGTTAGGCCTATTCATAACACAAAGCCCTTTTCAGGGCTACCTCAAGTGTATACTACCTTAGTGTGCATTAGGAAGGGAGAGATATTGGAGCAGGGACAGTTGAAAGGTGCCATTCAGCAGCTGCATAATACCACCAAGCACCAAAAAATAGCTCTTTTGAGAGCTGAATTCACAGTACAGAGTTAGACTACAGGAAGGGAGAGTTACTACAGCAGGGTGAGTGTCCAGCAGGGTCAATGTAAACGAGCCACTTAGTAGCTCCATAATACCCTCTAAAAATAGCTCTTTTCAGAGCTGAAGACACCCAAGAAAGTCATTTTTCCCCTCTGTTTTTGAGGTGACAGACAGCCTGTCTTCTGCTGTCCACATTACAAAAAGCCCAAAGCAAAGCAGCAGTAGTCCAAACATTCCTAATGCCTGCTACAAATCTCGCACCAGGGTATTTTACCCACTGGTGCTTCTGCTGTCCACATTACAAAAAGGCGGTTTGCCCAGCGCAAAGCAGCCTCAATCCAAGCATTTCCTATTGCCTGCTACAAACCTTGCACCAGGCCATTTAACCCATTGGTGCTTCAACTGTTTACATTACCACAATTAAAAAGGCGGTGAGTGCCCAACTCAAAGCAGTAGTCCAAACATTTCCTACTGCCTGCTATAAACCTCACACCAGGCCATTTAACCCCCTCTGCTTCTGCTGCACACATTACATAAAGGCGGTTTGCCCAATGCAAAGCAGCAGTAGTCCAAACAATTCCTACCGCCTGTTACAAAGCTTGCACCAGGCCATTTAACCTGCTGCTGCTTCTGCTGTCCACATTACCACACTTAAAAAGTTGATTATTGCCCAATGCAAAGCAGCAGTAGTCACATCATTTCCTACTGCCTGCCACAAAGCACACACCAGGCTGTGACAGCTGATTGGCTTATGGCAACCGCCCCTGAAAATCTGTCAACAAAACCCAAAATGCCAAAAAAGCCTGTTTTTAAGGGACAGGGACGTGGATGTGGACGTGGTGGTGTCAGTGGTGTGCGAGAAGGCACTGAGTCTGTGTTAGGTCAGAAGAAGATTTCCCTGAAGAAGCGATACACATGGGCCTGGGTCTGTATGGGTACCTCACTATTGACTTGACATAACCTCTGACTTCTTTGTGACCTATCGGTGACTCATTATGGATACTGGTTACTATTACCACCTCTGGGTACATGGGAGGTATGTGACAAATCCACTTACATGCCATTCTATGAGTTGTATTGTATAGCAATGGGTTAATTTGGGAGGGATATAGTGCTGAGCATTATCCAAAGGCACTACCCTCTATTGACCTGGTATTTTTCTTCCCTTTGGTTCTTTATGGTAAAGAAGGGTGACGGTCTGTCACTTCAGTTTCATCACACCATATATTATTGATCTGCATCCGCTGTACCATCGGTTCTCAGGATGTTGTTTTTTCCTTGCCATTTTTTTCCATTTTTAACGCTAGCGTTAACGCTTGCGTTAATGCATGGTACATATATATACCATGCGTTAATGCTAGCAATCCCCATAGATTCCCATGTTAAAAAAATGCTAGTGTTTTTGCAAATGTCCCCAAAAACGCTGCTTACCGCATTTTTGGGTGCACTTGCAAAAATGCATAGCGTCAAACGCATTGCACTTTTGCAATGCATTTTTAACATGGGAGTCTATGGATGCGTTAATGCCAGCGTTTTTCATGATTTGCACATGAAAAAACGCTAGCTTTTAGCGCTTCCATGGCGCAAGTGTGACCCTAGCCTTACTGTTTGTTATATTATTGTGGCTATTTCTCATTATTTTTCAAATATGTGATTGTGGTAATGAGGAGTAATTATGCTGATAGAATTTTGTATTGCACAAATTATTCTGTACAGAATACAATTCCTTTTTGTTGTTCTTCATAGCTCACATTGTTTAAATTGTTTGCATAACTAGCCCTGATCTACTTCTTATGTCTACTCTTATGTTCCAGGGTTATTCTGACTCTGATACCTTACTGTGAAGTTCCCCATATGTCTGTATGTAGATTTTCATTGATTTTATCACTTCTAGTCAGCATATGTGTTTACATAAAGCTGTTTTGTTACTTTTTTACAATTTGTGGTGTGCTTCCTGTATATATGCCATCTCTTCTCTCCACTTTAGGTCAGAAGAAGCATGCGTCCACTATGTTCCTGGAAAAATTTGCCGATCTGGAATGTAAACGTGCTTGAAAGCCAGAAGATCAAGAGCAGATTATGGCTTGCATAGCAGACACAGCATCTACGCATTTGTCAAGCTGCAACAAATCTTACACAACCACTAATGTCAATACACAGAAGGCTGGCCCATCCAATCCTGAAGCTAGTTCTCCTTCCTCCCACCTTTACCAGTCAGAGGAGACGTATGACCCCAAGCTTGGCTACTCGAGGATCTGCTTGGTAGGTATTGTTGGGTTTTCTCTGACCTATCACCATGCAGCATCGAAGAGGAATGTGAGGAGGTGTCGTGCGTTGATGCTCAAGTATTTGCGGACTTACAGCCAGAAGAAAGCCACTTGGAGGAACGTCATTTACTGTCTCCAGAAGTAGAGGCTAATGATGATGAGACACAGTTACCATCAGGTCAGCCTACAATGTCAACTGGGAAGGAGGATGAGATGGAAGAAGAGGTGGTTGATGATGAGTCCACTGATTCGACCTGGACTCTTGGTATGCATATCCATGACAGCAACACAGAGGAAGATGGATATGTAGCACCAACACAGGCACCAAGGGGTTGTCGTGGTTTGTCCAGAGTGACAACTGGGTCAAGTGTTCCCAATACCACCCCTGTTGTGGCCCAAGTTAGGGCAAGGGGGCGTTCAGCTGCTGTGCGGAATTTTTTTTTAAAGTCCTTCAGAGAAAAGCATTGTAGTCTGCCATATCGCCTGTGCTTCATCCTTCAGAATCTACAGTTCAGAAACTGACGTTCATATCTCCTGCCCACAAGATGCGGCTGCTGATTAACAAGAAACATCAACCTCAACCACTTCCTTATCCCAGCATAGCGTTCAACTGCCTGTGCCTGAGACCTTGGAAAGAAAGGGTAATTATCTAGCTATGCGCCTATAGGCACAAATACTAAACTCCCATATTACCAAATTGCTAGCTGTGGAGATGTTGCCGTTTAGGCTTGTGAGAACACAGTCTTTCTGGGATCCCTTGGCTGTGACTGCTGTGACAGTGTTCCCAGCCACCACAATTTTGCCCAGAGTGCTGTCCCTGCGTTACACAAGCAAGTGTTAAACAATTTGAACCATGTTCTCACCAACACAGTAACTGGGAAGGTCCACCTAACAAAAGACACCTGGACAAGTGGTTGTGGGCAGGGATGATACATTTCTGTCATGGCACACTGGGTTAACCTGGTGGAGGGTGGGACAAAAGCGCAAAGTGGAACATCACACATCCTAGCCATGCTGAGAATAGCGGGCCCAACTCCTTTCAGCATTTCTGCCTCTTCATATTCCACTTTCTCTCTCCTTTCCTCCTGCTCCTCATCCTCTGCAAAATTACCCTCCTCATCACTGCCAAGCTGGGACCTGTGCAGCAGTGCATCGGCGAAGCGGCAACACGCTCTGCTGAAGCTGACCTGTTTAGGGCAGAAACCACACACTGTAGCAGAACTGTGGCAAGTTTTAAAACAATAGACCGATCAGTGGCTCTCCCTGCTGCACCTCCAACTCGGTCTGGTCATCTGCTATAATGGTCGTAACCTGTTGGCGGCCTTAAAGGTTGGCAAGCTGGAACATGTGCCATGCATGGCTCATGTGCTGAACCAAATTGTTCAGAAATTTCTAAAAACTTACCATGACTTGCCGTACCTCCTTGAAAAGGTGTGCCATATTAGTACACATTTCTGCCATTCCTCTACTGCTTTTGCTGCTCTTACAGTGCTGCAAAAGCTATTGAATTTGCCTAGTCACCAACTCATTTGTGACCTGCCCACACGGTGGAACTCAATCTATGATATGTTGGTGAGGCTTAGTGAACAATGAGGGCAGTAGCTGAATCACAGCTTTAACATTCCCATCAGATTAAGAGTCCTCCACCACACATAACAACTGTTGAGTGGGTGTGGATCGTTGACATTTGTGAGATTGTTGAGAACTTTGAGTACTGCACCAACCTCGTGAGCAGTGATCACGCTATTATTAGTGTAACCATCTTGCTGCTGTGTCTACTGAAAAAACCACTGCATAATCTCAAAGATGAAGCTTTGAGTGGCCAGCATGTTGGCATGGAGACAAATTTCCCAATGGGTGATACTATCCAGCCCAGCTAATATTCTGAGACAACATTAGGTAATGCAGAGGAAGATGAGGAGGATAAGGAGGGAGAAGACTTGTTTTTCTGTGATACCGAGGGGACTCCTAATGCTACAGAGTGGACACCCAACCCTACATTCATGTCTGTCCAGGCTAGAGATGAGGAGGTGGAGGAGGAGGAGGCAAGTCAGTGTAAGGAGAGGATGGGTACTGATCCTACAGTTGGGGACACCAAAGATTTGCCTTTTAGCAGCTTGGCCCACATGGCACAGTTCATGTGTAACTGCTTGTGGCAAGACCCTTGCATGATACCCATTTTATCTAACAACCTATACTGGTTGGCCGCCTTTCCCGATCCCCGGTACAATGAGAAATTTCCTCTACTTTTGGAGTCACCCAACAGTTTTACAATGGAATCCTTCAAGAGGGTCATTGTAGATCAGTTGCTAAAAACATCACCCTCAGACAATGCTGGTGGCAGAGGTACCGGCTTTTTTCAACACGAAGGGATAATGGGCAGAGACACGAACACCAGGTCCAACAGAAATGGGGGGAAAACGTTCAGAAATTGGGCAATTTTCAATAAACCAGCACAACAACAAGGACTATCTGTGCCTGTAACAATGCCAAGGAGGGAGAAGTTGCAGAACATGGTCAGGGGGCACTCAAGTGACTATACATGCGTCCTTTCTGATGCTTAAGTTCCCTTTAATTATTGGTGTCCAAGCTACAGACCTGTTCACTTTGTGTTTTGGCTCAGTTGTAAGTTTCATTTAGTGTCTTGTTATGCAAGATAGGGAATTCCCCACCCCTTCCATTCTGAGCCAGGCACACAAGGTGCTGTCTGCTGAACTGTGTCCATATTGGACTCTGGCCCATCTTCATCCTGCAGCCATGAGGTATACTTATACAGATCAGGTTTTAAATTAGTTAGATAGGGACCGTTCTGATATAGGTCACCTTGGCATTGGTA